>ADNK01000413.1:0-109312 GCA_000320545.1 Bigelowiella natans CCMP2755 | reverse complement strand
GTGGCCGCAGCGGGGTATCGCTCATCATCATCATTTGCATGATGACGACTGACGAACTAGATGTCTAGAAAGACGAGAAGACGACGGAGAAACCACTGTGCAAAGCGGTTTACTATTTATTGCTGAGCGGGAATGTCTTAAACATGTTCCTTGCAAATACTGTGCCGAATAAATTCGTTAACAATGTTTTGAAAGTATTTCAATCGAAGATGAATTGTTTTGTCATTTTCTATTTACTGTAAAGGAGGATTTCAGGATCACCACCGAATCGTCCTTCATGCCTAATTCAGATTTCCAATCAGTGCGGATCCTTCAATAGTTTAACTTAATATTGCAACCTGTTATCCTATAGCAAGTACCCAGCAGAAAAATAAGGCTAATTGTTGTGCTCACCATCCCGGCCCCTCATTAGCCAGAACGGGAGCAGGAGGACCTGGAAATCTGCCCCCCCCCCCCCCCCCCCCTCCCTCCTCCTCCTCCTCCTCCTCCTCCTCCCCTGTCCAATCAACCATTTGGCTTACTCAGGTTCCAAACGGTTTCACCGTTGAGTATTGGAGCGGAGGAGATGGAAGGTACAATAGATAAAATCGATAAAACGACAGTGATGGGAAAAAGAAGCTGTTAGATCTGAATCCTTGTTGTCGTCGTCATCGTCGTTATTTCGCAGAGAAGTAAAGCTGGAACGAGAATTCTTCAACATTCATACTGTAGACCAGTACACGAGAGACACTGGACGACCTAAGCTGCGATGTGACTCTGTAAGATGATATTGCCATTTTTTGTACCCTAAAGTAGATAACCCATTCTTGTTGGTATACAACCAATGCCTCCTCACCTTGCCATCCATCCCCATCATATGTATATTTCCTCTCCTTCCCTCAAACGTTTCGTCTTTTTCACTTTCATTCCCAATCTCTCTCTCACTAGTTTTCTCTCGTTGTCTTTCATTCTCTCCCTGTCTGTCTTTCCTCTCCCTCCTCGCTGTCCTGCCAAACAGGAGGCCTTCATCATCCGCAACCGACTGCATCCGAAGTGTGTAAATTCCGACGATCATAGAGCATGCAACAACAAAAGGTTCGGTTTTTGGCGACAAAGCTGATACGAAAACTATGGGAAAATGATGCTGCGAAATTGTAAAATGCTCAACTAAAGAGCCCTTAGAAATAATCGTCGATGTTTTCTCGAGTAGTTGTGCGTAGTATCTCATTTTTATGGTGTTTTGTTGTCCAACAAAAGCTCGTCAACTTGTCCCTGGCATTCATTTCCTAGATCGTAGCGAATCAACTAGACTTCCATTTATCGTAAAAGTGTTATGGTTATTATTCTTCATACCCTGGCAATAAATGGATGTGATCAGGTTCAACTTCCTCAAGAAGCTGGAGAGCATTAGGCTTGCGCTTTCACCGGTGTTCGACTCGGAGTCTATAGAAAAGGCGGCCCTGCTGTTGGAAAAGAATCTTCTTATGGCAAAAAGGCAATTATGCAAGTGTAGCTTTGTTGTAGTGGTGGTGGTAGCTATAGGTAGTCCACACACACACACACACACACACACACGGTAATTTCTCTCTGCCTTGTTCTTCAGGTTTGCTGATCCAACCCAGTTTTTACAATGGAGAGTTGGATGGGATCTGCAGGTACAATGTCTTTTGTTGTTTGTTATTCACCGCGTGGGGGGGGGGTTATCAAGGGAGGATTCGCATTCTACTGTGCGTGGTCATAGCAAGAATGCATAGAATTTTGAAGATTGTTACTGTAATTGTAAAGAATTCTCTCCTTCTCCCCCCCCCTTTCAGGCTCCTTGGCGTGCACACGGAGATGAAGACCCGAGGTGTGTTACCATATATCTTGGAGGGAAACTGAAGATGCTGCTCTCATCATTTCCGATATGCCCACCCTCCCTCCTGCACAGTTTGGAGTCCTTAGCAGCTCCTTTACGTATCTTTCATGAATACCACTTTTGTCATGCTGACATGTTCATTCCCTATCTTTTCAAATCTGAGTATGTGAGGGTAGAAGCGCGCGCGCGCGCGCACACACACACACACACACACACACACACACACAATACACATACGGGCGTCAGATTGCAGCGTGTGACTCCAGAGCACATCAAGAATTTGGATCCTGTAAAGGTGCGTTGTTCGTACATAATTACACCAATAGGCAGGAGGAGGAGCTATGAGATATAGATGGGAAATGATGGAAGGGGGGAGTGTGATGATGACGATGATGCTGCTGCTGATGATGATGATGCGGGCTCTGCACATAGAACGAACAATGTAATGTACACCAAAAATTGCAACTCGAATTGGGGCACCATCATCGACGGGCTTGGTCTACGGCATGACTGTTGATCTTGTTATCACTGCATACGCGGTGGCCATAGGTGGGGGCATGGGTTAGGGAGCAATTCACTCGAGATCGTATGGAAGTCAAAGTCGTCGGGGATTTCGACGAAAGTCGCTGCTATATCAGCTGGACAAAATCCTCGGTAATCATCCTAGCAGTTATACCCAAAGTGAATCATACGTATCCCTTTGTTCATTTCCTATAACTAGGAATCGTGCTACTTGACTTGAGTGTCGCGAATGATAACCCTCTCGTTGTTGTTGTTGTTGTTGTTATTATTGTTGTTGTTGGTTGCTGACACTAGGAACAATGCCGTTGCGTATGCCTCCTCTCCCACAAGCCACTGCATCGAAGACGTCATCGATGATGCACGGCGTGCAAGACTTGCTGCACATGGAAGACGATAAGCTGTTCCTTAAAGATGAAAATAATAATAATGAAAATAATAAGAAGAAAATTCTCCCGCATCAACAGCAGCAGCAGAAGGAGAATAAGGAGGAGGAGGAGGAGGAGGAGGAGGAGGAGGGGGAGGAGAATAATGAAGCTGGCAGGGGTGGTACCAGCGATAGTGGCAGGGAAGCTGCTCAAAGCTATGACGAACATTCTCGCAAAAGGAGCAGCCATCATCATCATCATCATCATCATCATCATCATCATATGCGCAATCGCATGCCTAACAGGCCGTCCTTCGCCTCCCGCTTGCGGGAGAGGCTTGGCTACGATGTATTTAACGTAAACCATGCACGCTTCTTTAACAAGTCGCATCGAGCTTCGGATGCAGCGAGGGCCGAGGGTATTATGAAAACCACTGGAGGTAGTTGCAGTAGCTGTTCTTAGCATCATCCACGTGAGTGCTTGGTGCTGTGTAGCCGGATAGTCGTATTGTGATGTGGCAGCTGTGTGAGGCAACAATGTTCATGCACTTCAAGAATGCAGTGATGATATTGTGCATAGCCAAAGTACTCATCTATCATCCTTATTATTCCATAGGATCTTCCGCAGAAATTGAGAACCTGCTCGGAAAAGAAGGTCTTAGATTCTTCCAAGCCGTTTTCTTCTTTCAATCATAAATACAAACAACACTCTGCATGCCCTGCTACATGGTTGATCCTCAAACGTGCACAAAGTAATTACTACCCCACGAAGCGATTCAGCAGAAGAAATCGGACCGCCACACCGAACATCATCGAGCTACACGTATCAGCAGCATATTTCTGAGTCTTTGACGATTGCACATGTAGGGTGGAGAGCAAATCGTAGCAATGATGTGATCACGACCACCGTAAATTGTACGTTGCCTGGCTTGTTCCCTGGAAGAGCTTTCATCGTTGCTGCTGTAAGAGAAATTCAAAAAACACAAAACAATCTATTTTTTTTATGGTAGAAAAGAGAATATGATAGGCTGGTATTTAACACAAATTGGGGATATGAGAGAAAGCAAAGAGAGAGAGAGAGAGAGAGAGAGAGAGAGAGAAAGGAGCAAGAGAGCAAGGAATGTTGCTTATTGATAAGGATGGCAATCAATGGTGGAGTGATGACGATGAGGATTCATACAGGTATTAACGAACGCAGACTTTACAGCTATCCGAGGCCATCATCGGGCCTTATTGGCAGATCACGTATTTAGAAGGTGTTCCATTAAAACCGTTGAGCAGTTTCCAAAAACAACAAGTTTCCCGCACATTTTATGAAACTACTGAAAACGAAGGCCACGCTACAAGCATAACAGTTTTAGCAAATTATTTTTCATTGAAATTCGAAGCCACAGTACTAGATAAGCCATTTCATCTATTCTGCGTTGAACTTTCCCGTTTTCTTTTTCCATGTGGAATTCTGGATGACACCGTGCGTATTGCAGCACGATCCTCAACATATTGCGCCGAGACAATGGATACGTGTCTGCCGTTGATTCAACTCCATTTACGTCAAATCTTGTGCCAAAATTCGGCTTCTATCGGGTTCAGTGGTGTGTAGCTCTAGGTGACGGACGCCAGGTCTTCACGCACTTCTCGCTTGCTTTCTCTCTCTCTCTCTCTCTCTCTCTCTCTCTCTCTTTTCTTCTTCTCTTCTTCAGTATCCGGTGTATGCCCCCGGACGCATGTCTCATGTTCACTTGTGTCTATGCAAATGAAGGAGCAAATGCTTCTACTTCGTGTTTCGATCGAAGCTCTTTATTGACGTCGATCGTGTACTGTTGTCGTAGGTGGAAGCATCCGTACGGGCCCTTCACGACATGTTCTCACCTCCAACGATGATGCAACGCCCATTTGAGCGATCTACCTTCCTAATTTCTAAATCGTTGTTACTCTCCTCAATCGAGAGCCAACTGCAGGAGGGGGTCCATTGGCTCGAGGTAACGTTATGATTCGTCATCATCATCATCATCCTCTTTCTGTCTCGCTCCCTCAAACTATTCATACCCTCATCTGCGTGATCTCAACCAAGGTATTACGAGGGACAAGTCTCAGGCCACCTGCATGGTTTTCCACGCACAAGCGAGATATAGACACGCTCAAAGACATTTCTGAGACTGATGTATTGGGCAAGGTAGTGAAATTATATGTTTTTGCCGAATCTACACCACATCTCATGTCATGTCGTGGTGCTCAGAGAATAGCATCCTCTTATTAGTATTTCTCATAGGTGCAAAAGCTTACTTTCGAGGAAGTGAGTGACTGGTTCTCTCGCCATCTATCTGGATCTGCAGGACCCGTTTTCTATCTTCCGCCACAAATAAATGTAGGAATCGTAGAACCAATTTCCGGTGAACACACTTGTACTTCTGGCACGAAAGAAGGCAGCAGCGGGAGAAACGACAAGGAGGGCGATTCACCGAATAGACCGACACGTGATAGATGTCAATGCCAATGGTAGTTTCTATTTGTCGTCAGATGCCAGCGCCATATGCTAGTATGCTTCACGTGTAGACATGCTAGCATGGTTTTTTACAGCACGTAGGTGTACAAGTAACACTCTAGCACTACATTGTGTGACAGAAAAAGAGCAATCTTTTATGTAAAGAATGAACAGAATGCAACAAATAACTTTGTCAAAACATGACCATGTTTCACATGTTGCTAGCTAACTAGATTGGAAGTCAAATGCATGCAATGGAGACGCGTTAGCGGCATGCGATTCGTGTGTATGCCAGCATGCACGTAGCATGTGTAGAGGAGGATGTGAACCCCCACGCGTGACATGCGTCGATGCACTGAACATGTGGTGTTCCGCTTAGTCGCATGCCATGCTAGCATGCTAGCTTGCTAGAGATAAATGCGTTGGGAAGACAGAAGTCATGCTCACGTACATGCTAGCATGTTACAGCGCGCATACGTCGGAATGTATGCATCGTGCCGTTGCATGCTTCATCAGTGATGCAAACACATCTCTGCAAAACCCAACAATTTTGGGGCTGCGAGGAGGACGCTTAATGAGCGCCTCTTGGCTTCGTGCTGCCACTTTGAATAAAGAACATGGACTTTCGCCCTCCAACAGTCTAGCAGTGTCCGCTCTCTTATTTTTCACGTTTACTTGACAAATTGTTCCTGTAGATTTAACTTCTAATTACGTGCAAGCTCTACATGCTAAACTTACTCTGTAACTTCAACAAAAGGGTTTTAGATTTAAACAACAATACGAAGTTTTGTCTATAAGCCCTCTGCGGACGAGTTGCTATCGTGTCGGACTCGAGCTGCTCCGCACATTTCACATGTCTCCCTTTTATTCTTGTTCAAATACGTGCAAGCGCTACACGGCCACTCGGTTTCTACAACATAACAAATGGATATTCAATATAACTTTTGTTTACAATTCTATTTAGCGTTCGTTTTACGTGGTCTAGGTCCAGGAGGGGCAAGTCGCTCGGAATCTGTTTTACCAAAATATAGCTTAGCTTAATGCAACCTAATCTGACTCTAATAGTAACATTTGCGGAGCTTTTAACGTTGTTCATCACCAATATCAATGTATTCATCCCATGTATTAGCATATCCAATGTAATGAACTTGAACGCTTCCTATATACCAAATAAACAGTTTATTTCGGGAAACCGTTATCTATCGCATATCTCCAACGAACACGGGAAAATAAAGGAAATCCTGGAAATCTATAAATTGACTTTCTTGTCTCTTGATGATCTCGGCAGGTAGCGTTGTATCTTGGGTGTCCATGCACCAAACCAAGTCACCAACTGAACATTTATAAGTGATTGTTGAGAGTAGGGAGTGAAAGTGAGAGATTGAGTGAGTGAGTGAGTGAGTCAGAAGGGTCTGATGGAGAGAGGGGCTGGATTTGTATTGACATCAAGAATTGGAACCTAATTGCTCCTTGTGTTATTGAATTGGGAATGGGAGACACATCATACATACATGCATACATACTTTTGAGCGTGTTCCTCCAATCCTGAGGATGCAACTGACGCAACCAGTGGCTGATATATATATATATATATATATATATATATATATTTATATGTAATATTATACGATCTCCATAAAATCAGGCAATTGTTACCTATCATGAATTGCAATGACGACTATTTCTCCTTTCTCTCTCTCACCACAACTTTGGCATAACGAATGAAAGAACATGCCATAAGTCCCTCTCTCTCTCTCTCTCTCTCTCTCTCTCTCTCTGTGTGTGTGTGTGTGTGTGTAGAGGGGGGGGGGGGGGGGGATGCTTGTATGACTTTCCTGCTTTCCTTTCGATCATGAGATCTAAGTTAGAAATATCAAAACATACTATCTGAGCAGTTCGCAGGAATGCGCAACATGATTTACAACTTGAATTTACAAAAAATATGCACATTTATACTTGACGGATGTGACCTTGTAGTCAGTAAGAATGTGAACAAATATTGCGATGTCAAATCCAAGATACAAAATACTGGAACGTATGTAGTAGTAGTAGTAGTAGTAGTAGTAGTGAAAACGACCTAACACGCCATCGCAATTGAATTCTCGATCTAATGATAGTAGGTGGATATTAAGGTGAGTAGAGTGACACAATCTCCTCCTCCCATCAAACCAGCACAACCACAACATCATCACTAATCACTGTTATCTACGACTGCCCACCTAGAGTTTGGAAAGGAGCATCAATCAAGTTGCTGAGGAGGTACTTCCAGCGTCTCACGATTTTACCGTCACCCTGTAGTGTGTAAGATTTTTGGCCAGGCTCTCACAGTTATTATTCAATGTATGAAGATACACTTAATCTGATGTGGCTATGTGTGCTCGTAGTGAGAGAGGTGTGCGTATATCATCAATATTCATCATCATTTAAAGATATTGGTAGCTAGAGACTACACACGCATGTTGGTTTCTTTGTTTGTAAATCCATACAGGAGCGGGCACAACTCTTCTGATAGTCTTGCACATGGTCTTCGGTTTATCCTTTAATTTCTTGTAGCAGGAGGGAGAGGGAGGGGGAGAGGGAGGAGGAGGAAGATAGGATTAGACTTCTTGGTTGATACAGGAAGACATACGATGATAATATGAAGAATTCAATGTATATAGAATCCTGCGTCATTCACATGTGTCAACCGTGAAGAAAAGCACAAAAAGTGGAGAAAGACAACCCAAAGAGAACCTTGTCTGCGTCGCACACTACTCCGTATCGCCCCCATTTGTCAGCCTGCAGAATGCATGCAACCAACAAAATAAACAAACAAAAAGAAGAAGCGTTGTGGATATCATAGCTAGAGGGAGGGAGAGGGGAGGGGGTGGGGAGAGTAGAAGCATTGGAAGAGATAGAGATGAAACGATGCTTATCTTGATCGATTCTTTCAAGATTCAGACCATACTGAATAAGCAGAAACCATAAAAAGTGGAAAATCTGTGATCACCACCACCTTCGGTAGGCCAATAAGGTCCCCTGGATACCACACACCTAGTAGTAGCAGCAGGAGGTTACGGAGACAGATGATAGTGACACATAATAAATTAGAGAGGAATATTCACAATGAGAAGGTGGAGGAGAGGGGGGAGAATCCTTGCATCTCCACCAAGAAGACGTTTTCCGTGCTTCAGTGTATTAATGCGCTGAATACGTTGAAAACGACGACGTCAATGATCACCACCACCACCTTGATATCTTGCTTCGACACGCTCTTCGATTTCGAATGGTTTAAAAAGAGTTCTTTCTTCATAATACCTTTGTTTAATATAACACTACATGTTAACTGTATATAGGACTCTCAGTTACAGAAGCACGTATCCCCTCTCCTCCTCCTCCCCCTCCTCCCTCTTTTGGATATTTCTTCTTCGTCTCTCTCGCTCTCTATTTCGCTTTCTCCTCCTTTCTTCTCCATTCCCATATCATCATAGCCTTATTACTTATTACAAAATACCATAGCCGGAAAGGAAACTCGGGTAATGTTGGTTTCATCTTAGCTTCGACATCTCTATTATTATCTGCTTGACAAGGAATATGCCCAAATCTGGTTGCTGAAGAGACAACAGATAAACAAACAAACAAACAAAAAGACGGTTGTGAAGGGAAGCATTCAAGGACAACAGCAGCAGCTGCAGAGATTATGATTTGTAAATAATTGTTTGATAATAATACAGCAACAGCAACACGAAAGAAAGGCTTGAGGGAAAGTAAGCTTGAGTACGATGCCCCACTGCAAACATTGATGCTTATTCCTCTTCTTCTCTTCTTCTTCTTCTTCTTCTTCTTCTTCTTCTTGATTATCATCTTCTAATCCTGATGATACCTAAATTGTCTAATTCTATATTTTGGCACTTGATCCCTGTACCCCTTTTCCTATCTAATAGACGTGAAAGAGAGAGAGAGAGAGAGAGAGAGAGAGAGAGAGAGAGATAAAGATTAGGGAGGAGAAAGAGGAGGAGGAGGAGGAGAAGTAGGAGGGAAGCAGGTAAATTAAATTAACTCAAAAAGGCCACCATAATCATCATAGAAGAGAGGATGAATACACACACACACACACACACACACAGAGAGAGAGAGAGAGAGAGAGAGAGAGAGAGAGAGGCTATGATCTTCATTGATCTGTTGTTAGATTTGATTCAACAGCGGATTTTCATTCTATTCTTCTTCTTCTTCTTCTTCTTCTTCTTCTCCTGGTAGTACTTGCTCCTGTTAAACTGATTTCTGGCAGAATAGCCTTAACAACGAATTCTCCTGCGATTTGTACGTATGGGAAACAACATCAGTCAGCCTGCAGCGGTTCTTCGTAGAACAACATATGACGACGGGAATCCATTCATGAAAATTGAACCATCTCATCGATTAGTTGCCTGTGTATCTATGCCTACTAATATTACTAACAATACTACTATCCGTTGCTATCTATTCAACAGCTGCGCAAGGAGGCTTCCCCCCCCCCCCCCCCCCCCCTCTCTCTCTCTCTCTCTCTCTGACTCTCTTTATCTTGCTCTCAACAGAAACCTAGCATGTGAAGTTCAGGCATATCCCTTTGCAATATCTCCAAGCTCCGCTCCCTTATCAGTTCTGCATTATCATTTATTCCGATTCGAAACAACAAAATGAATCGTAGCTTGATGGTCAACCGATACATTAGACTCTTTTGTTGCGGATTGTGTTTCAGAGAAATATATGGCAAATGTATCCCTCCCTTTCCTGATTCCTTCTCTCCCTTTCTCTAGTTTACGTTTAGCTGCTTGATTGAGCAGCTCTCTTGCTGTGCGATCTCGCTGAAGAAAAGTACGATAAAATAAAATAAAAAATGTATATACATATATCAGAATGTAATCCTGTCCGTCTAGCCGCTTTTAATGTTGCTGTTACACACTAAAATCACCAAAATACATGGATGAAAAAACGGCCTGTCTCGTCGGATTATAAATTATTTTGCGTTTTCGAAGACTTTGGATCCGTTTTCTTTATATCGCTGATGGCTATGTGCAGTGAAGTAAGATGTCATTCTCGTATCATTCCTTACCGAGTAATATGAGATCTCCGGCAATCCACCACAAGGTTTTCCCGTCCTCGGATTGCATTGCTACAAGCCATATAGTAGAGAGTAGTTACGACAAATGTACAATTCCTTTTATGCATGATGATATGTACTACTACTACTACTACTACTACTACTACAATGTGTGAACTTCATGCACATTGATCTTTACGTAATCTCTTTCTAAACTGTGACGTATGAAGGAGCCTTTTCGTACATTTAAGAATGAACCCGTAAGTAACAGCAAGAACCATGCGCGCAACACACCCCGAACACAATCTTCTATCTTAAAAACAGGTGGTGTAATAATTATTATATGTGAAGTGGCCTCACATATAGTCCAACATGTATCGGGAATAGGTGCACTCTTGACCTGTCATAGTAGTTAGTGCACAAAGACAAAATTGTTTTCCTGAACCAATGACAACGATGGTAACAAGATAAACGGTAGAGCTACTCACTCTGACTCTGAGGTCCATTCTCGCTCTATCCTTGGGCCTTTGGATCCATGAGTGAAAAGTTATTTGACACACACACACACACACAAATTTGCGTTCATACTACTGATATCAACCAAGTATGGATTTTCTCTATCTGGAGAATAATATGATTGGCGTGTTCCGTAAGAGCGGATAAGGTACGAGGTGGGGAGAGCTATAAAAATGATTTTGTCATAATACGAGTGCAATACATAATGATTTGTATGTAGAAGTAATAGCAGTACCTCCTCCATACCACTGTTGCAGCTTATCGTAAACACAAGCTGGGACGCAATAAAAATCCCCTGATAGAAAAATTATGTGCCATATTGAGGAGATGGTGAGCTGATTTCTTGGACACAATGTAGCATAATGCATCAATTTTGGGAAGAAAACCTTTGTACACTTGTGCACAAACAAAATGATAGTTTCAATGTAATCTTGATTTATTTTTTATTCACCAACTATAATTAAAATTTGGACAGCGAGGACTTCTTTCTTTGAGCTTTTGATTGATTTGGATGACACCGTGCTTGCTTCTTCCGCTTCCTTGTATTGTAAACATTGTGTGACAAGGTTATTAGACTATGTAGCAACAACGATCAAACATTCAACATCATCACGTGCTAGAACTAGACTCAGAATACACTGAAAACCATCGGAACGAAAAGGGATCCAAACAAGAGAGTTCGTGTTTGTGTGCCTTTGTTCCTAAGAGAAATGGTAGGCGACAGCTACAACCTGGTATATATCGAAGCGGTGCATTTGGGATGTGAGCAGGCTCAGGGCCAGCACTGGAATTGAGGCCTGATCAATTAACAACCGAATGAGCGGGGAAATGAAAACTAGCACCCACAAAAGTGAGATGTGCACACCTACTCTATTATGGTATATGCATGCATGTGTTTTCTCGTAAATGTTGATTGGGCAGTATGATAATTCCTCTTACTGAGATGCCTCAGTGCTTTATTCGGTTCATGCGTTTTCCCCTCAATAACACGCTGCAAACGGTCGTAAAAATCTTCCGCTGCGTCTAAGTTCAGAACGAAACATGAATTCTCACGTATTAGCGCGCGTGCGATTAAAAGGAAAAAAGAAAACGAGCGAGAGGGAGGGGAGAGAGAGAGAGGGGGGGGGGGAGAGATGGAAATGAAAATCTTAACGAGATGGAAAATTTTCTTCAAATGCCCTTCTTGTAGTACCTCTAAGACCATGCGGACGTAACAACGACCGGAGAGACTCCAACTCAACCGAAATGAACTCTTCTATTGGCAACTTTTCAAAACACATTGAACGGGGTGGAAGCTTACGACAGAACACGGCTAACTACACTGACACATACACACAATCATCACAAAGATGAACCTCCAATTTGATTAGAGACTTGACGAATACAGTCCATTGTTTGCTGTACGTGATAAATGAATACAACACCCAATCAGGAAATGATAGACGAGACAGATATTTGAGAATGCCTTACGCGTTGACATCCTCTTTCCAATCGCTCTTCGTCATATTAATATATCGCACCAAATGGTATACCTTTTGTGAATAATGTTGGAATTTATGTAACTCGCTTCGAAATAAAGATACGACAAATGATACTCTCATATTTCTAAATCCTCTTCAGCTTCACCTCCGCATATCCTTTAGGCCAGTATAAATCATTCGGCCAACGTTCCTGTATCATTTTAGATAGCGGTGATCAGAACACTTTGTGCTTCAAATTAAATTTTGCTTCCCGACATTTAACGCTTTGCGCCAGTCCGAATTGGTATAACGCAGCCAACTCTGAGAGAAGAGTAACATATGATAAGATTTAATGGAAGCCTGCAGCAACTTCTAAATAATCAAAATACCTCAAGCCAGGCACTCTCAACCAAGCAAAATTTGGAACTTTGTAAATTCGCATACATGAGCTCTAAGAAAGTGATAAAAAATCAAGCGAAATTTAGAAGAAGATGTTGACAGCAGATCGTCTAGCCTTGTCTGCGACGGCGCATCAGTGTTTGCCATCAATCTACAGCGGCCCCACCCATCCTTTCGTGCAGTTGATAAGCAATTTGCAGAGATGGATAGCACAACATTTACACGACGGGATGGGTTGGAGGGAAAGGGAGGGATATGTAAGGGCGTGTAAAATATGTATGTATGTTTTACCCTCAATTTGAGTTTTCTGTGAGCTTGGAGACGGTCGCATCGATGGTTTCATTCCTCCCTTTGGACCCCACATCTTCGTGTTCCAATCAAGAAAGGGCGATCTACTTGTTGCATCATATGAATACATATATTCAGTCGAAATTCCGAGCATAATTCTTCTCCGTACTTCGGAATAAGTAGCTTTGAAGCTTTTCCCTCCTTTTGAGAAAGCCGCAACGCCTCGAATACCTTCCAAAACCGGTTCAATTCGAAAAAATTCACCTCCTCACCTCCTTCTCCAAACATTTCCCTCATCCTGTGACAGTACCATTTAAATATATGTGTTAGATGTGTATGTATGAAAACGAGTATTAGTGTGTGAGGCGTGTCTATGATTTAGTTCGTGTATTGGATTGAAGAGACGTACTCTGCTTTCGACTCAATGAGGAAGAGATCGCGGAGCTTCGGAACCTGGCCAATTTTCTGGACAGCTCGCAAGAATTTACTCTCATCGTCTTCTTCCAGGCTGCCGTCAGCGACCTTTTCTTTCAACCAGCGATTGAATTGAAAACCAAGTGACTCCTGAAGGAAACTATCTGGCTCACTCACTGAGTTGGGATCGCACTACAATAGAACATGTATCGAAACAGAGTTATCGCGGCCATTCAAGACAGTTGACCTGATCATCTCCCCCCGAGCTTCCTTCCATTCTTCAGAGTAGCTTGGAGACCCGAACGAAGTGTTATGAAACATCGAAAATGATAAAATACAGGGGGTTTATTCAGAACGTCATGGAGATTAGAGATACAAAAAAACTCATTGCAGCTAACTTGAATGACGCCTGTTCGAGCAAGGTATTTGGTAGAATGTACTGGTAGCTTTACAGTGAGGAGGGACCAGTCCGACTAGCTCCGGTTGATGCGACTGTACCAATTCCACTGGTGGTGGTGGCTCCCGTTCTCTGGGTCTCTGTATTATCTCTTTTCGCTGTTACAACTGGGAGGTAAAGGCTTTTTCTCACGTTTGTTATGAGCACTCTAATTATTTGCATATTGTACGACTGGTCCAGGAAGAGGAATCAGCAAATGCTACATTCCAGTTTCTAATTTAATTGGAAATAGAAACTCGTAATTTTTCGCTACCAACTTATTCGTGCACAGAAGAGTCATGCTAATTCACAACCTCGTTGTGTAGTATTGCCAGGCTTCGACCGACTAATGTGTTGCAGTTTCACACCAAACCTAGAGGTTTGACGCTGACCTCCTCATTTTCCCTTACATTTCACTGAAATACTTGAGCGACTATAGGTTGGATCACGAACGCTCAAAATGGAAAGAGGCCCATTTGCATGGATTCGGGGATTTCCTACATGTATTATATGAGGAGGGAATGATGTTGCCCACGAGGAACTCACCGTTTTTTCTTCCTACCACCCAGAGATACACATATCGGGAATGGTCGTATAGCTCAGGAAGGAGATAAGGTTGCTTTGACGGGAACATGTTTCCGGGGTCTTTTTGAAGCGCTCATCATCATTCTTGCAGGTCCAGGTTCATTACTCACTTGCAGGTGAAGACAGAAGGGTTGTATTGGACACTCGGAATTTTGGATTCGAGGTTAGCATATTTCGAACCTGATATTGCGAGAGAAAAGGTGTAAATTTGACAACGCGGGACATGCCGCCAGTCGTTGGGGCTATGCATTTTTTGTATTTTCTCATTCTAATCGCTGGGACATGGTATGATACTAACCAATTGAAATTATTGCACCCTCCACACTAGCCCAGTATTTTCTATATTGGAGATGGCACCGTGATACCAGGACTGGAGCAAGGAGGTAGTTATGAAAAATACCAACACCTGCAGCAGCAACGGCACTGCCAGCAGACCATCGGATTATTCACATATTTTTAATGTAGTGATTGGTATGGCTGAAGGCGGCAACCGCACATTGCGCATCCCCCCCGAGCTGGGATACCAGAAGCATGAATTACCGGATGGTATAATGGATAACTCGACGATTAAGATTATGGAATTTGTACTATATTCATTTTTTGATAGACTTCTTACATTAGGCTTAGTTGATAAGATGAAGCCAATATTTATGGCAGTAACTCTCAAAAGTCTAGGTATTGGGGCAAAATGATTCAGGAGGCAGACATGAACATTGTCCTTTTTACAATCCTAGGCAATCCTTACCTACAAATGCAAATAAGAGAAAGAAAAAGAGAAGTTCTCCAGGTTGCAAAGAGAGTGAATACCAGCATCCTCAATTTTACTTATCCAAACTTTCGCTGGATAGGAAAATAAAGAGTTCTGGGCGGCGTATTTCAAAGAGCATGAATACATAGAAGACGAGTAATGAAGCGATCTAATGAGTGGAAATCGCCACAATAACAATAACAAACTTATTTTTCAGTTATGTACGACATGGTTTTTTCCAAGAAAGCCGAAAGAAGTTGCTGCGAGAGAAAAAGGGCAGCAGAATGATGAATACCACAGAATAATTAGAATGCTCACAACACCTATTTTCTGCGACTACAGAGCGCAGTCAAGCTATGCTGAGAAGCTAGTATGTCGCGGCCGAAGGTTGGTATATGAGAGTGGTACGATTGCTTGTGCCTCTCTCACAAAGTTACAGCATACTTTGAGCTGTAATTCTGCTCGATGCATACGTTGTATCCATACATTAGTTCATGCAATGCTGGACTTGCTTTCTGCATTGCAAATAGTCGCAAAATTCGAGCAGGCATGCATGCATGAAATGTATTAAGTCTAGAAGTCCGCATCCAGACATTCAAATTAATGCTAGAGTGGTACAAAGAAGATATAGGCGCTGAAAAAAAAATTTCGTTCGCAAAATAGTGTCTGCACCCCATTACAATCCATGCATGCACAATTGGACCATGGCCCTGCCCATGCATGATGATGTTTGACCTCTAATGTATAGCATTATAGCATGCGTGCGTGCTCGCGCAGCTAGGTAGGCGAGTGTACTGAGCCTCGCATTCTCGGCCTGCTGAGGTAGCACAAGATAGAACAGCTGGAGCGCTCAGGATCTAAGTCAAACTAACACACGAACACGCACTTTTGTCCGCTAAGCCTAATTGGTACATGTACAGCCGATCGCATTGTGCACCCGCTTGACGATGCAATCCATGTAGCCATTAACGCTGACACAGAATGCACTGCGGTGATCCCAATGGTGCACAACTATCATCTCAAAGTCTCAATTGGCCCAAGACTTCATTGTACACGACCAACAAATCGTGGAGAGTCAATGTAATCATTTTCTTCAATAATCATTTAAATTAAGTTACACATAATAAATGAACATCATTTTCGCACGAGATTATGTTAAATCCTAATCGTGCTTCATTGAGATCTCACGAGCTATCTAGATTTAAAGTGACGAGCGGAAATCACCATCGTAACAAATTCATCCTGGGGAGGAAAAAAAATGCTTGTACACATGACGTAATTGCTTTCTGCAACTTAACCTAATCCAAGATAACTTTTTACTAATGCAACAGGAGTATACAAGAATGACTTCATAAAGTTGTATAATCCTATAAGCTCAAGAAGAATACCGATTCTTGGTCTTCCGCTAAGCACTACTGCAATTCCCACAAGTAGAAATAAAGTAAATTTGAGGTTCGAAGGCTCGAGAAGGGTAGCTTTGGCACTTTGAATGCCGAGTGTAAGAAAACACCCTGCCACGAGAAATAAATTGCCGAGAGCAAGCAGGCCTCCGTCAGAAAGGGTGAAGCCAGTAAGTAAAAACAGCAGACCCATGCTCAGCATGCTCCGGCCTACCTGACCGGAAATCGAGGGCGCCCCCGACATGAAGGAGATCATAGCCGGTCGTCGTCTGGATGACGCTGGGCCGAGAAAAAGAATTCGAAGGGAGTTCGGGATTCCTTTGTGCAGTCAATGTATTAAGAGGGTAAAGCTCAGTTGACCCGATATTTTTACACCGCAATAACACTAATAAAGGCTTTAGTATCCCGTTGGAGCATGGAAAAATAGGTATATTTTGAAAATATATATAGAATATAGGTCAACTTTGAAACTGAAATCTTGCTGAAACAAAGATCTCGATAATAATATATGACACCCAAAGGGCTAAATGCGACACAATGGCAAAAATCGCCCTTATAAATTTGGTTATTCTCACTGCGACATGAACAATATCTTATTTTAGGAGGAAAATCCTCTCATCCAAGCATTTTGGATTTGCGTCAGCAATTGCTTCGGTCCCCCCATACCGTACACAAAAACTTTGTGAGGACCAAGATGGAGAACGCTTTCCACTCCGATATTTCCGAAGTGGTTTCAAAATTTGGTACAGACCTTAAGAGCGGTCTGTCAGACAAAGAAGTTTCGGCGAAGAGGGAGCAATATGGCCTTAACTCTTTGGAAGCAGAGGAGGAGACCTCAATATGGGAGCTGATTCTGGAACAATTTGATGACCTTTTGGTCAAAATTCTGCTTATATCAGCACTGATATCCTTCGCACTGGCGTTCTTTGAAGATGGAGATGAGGCCGATACTGCTTTCGTGGAACCCTTCGTCATCTTCCTTATTCTTATTATTAATGCGTGGGTCGGTGTGTGGCAGGAGCTAAATGCTGAGAAAGCGCTGGCTGCACTCAAAAAGCTTCAACCCGAGGAAGCAAATACGATTCGTAATGGTGAACTAAAGCAAATACCTGCTGCAGAACTTGTGCCAGGTGATATCGTGCAAATTACAGCCGGAGAGAAAATTCCAGCAGATATTCGAATTTTCGAGTTGTTAACTGCAACTCTCCGCTGCACTGAGTCCGCCCTCACTGGAGAACCCGAACCTGTTTTTAAGGATGATCAGACATTGCGGAAAGGTGATTTTATCAAAAATATCTCTCTATGCGACTTGCTCTGAGTTTGCGTTTGTGTAGGGAAAGGTACACCTGACCTTGCTGCACAGAAGAATATGGCGTTTTCGGGCACTGTGGTTGCAGGAGGGACTGGAAAAGGCATTGTCGTTGCCACTGGGATGTCGACCGAAGTAGGGAAGATTGGACAGAAAGTAGGAGAGGCTGGGGCAGAAAAAAAACCGAGTCCCCTCAAGCAGAAGATAGACGAGTTCGGAACCCAGCTTTCGTGGGTCATTGGCGCCATTTGCCTCCTCGTCTGGATTATGAATGTAGGAAAGTTCAACGATCCTGCCCATGGTGGTTGGGTGAAAGGGTGCATTTATTACCTCAAAATCGCTGTTGCGCTTGGTGTCGCTGCCATCCCAGAGGGCCTCCCTGCTGTCATTACACTTTGCTTGGCCCTTGGTACCAGAAGAATGGCTGCCAAGAAGGCTATTGTGCGCAAGTTAGACTCCGTCGAGACTCTGGGATGTACCTCCATTATTTGCTCTGACAAAACAGGGACTCTCACGATGAACGAAATGACTTGCGTTGAGATTGCATACGCCGACGACTCGAAGCAGAATCTCAGTAGAAAAACGGTTACCGGCGCTTCCTACGGTCTCGATGGTAACGTGGAGGGGATAAAGTTCAAATCCTCAGATAAGCTATTGCTTAATATCCAGCGAGTGTGCATGTTTTGCAACGAATATGTTAAGTTCAATATGGAAAATGATAAGATGGAGCTGGTACGCGGCATGCCCACAGAGGCTGCATTGGTTGTCCTGGGGGAGAAAGTAGGTATCCCTGAAGATGTTAAGATGTCTGATTCGGGCCGTAAGACTCTACTCCCGGCTTCTAATTATTTTGGGAAATCTGTGACGCGTGTCGCGACCCTTGAATTCGAAAGAACTCGTAAATCTATGAGCGTGTTAGCGAAATTCGAGGATAGCGAGTTCAGCCACAACGTCCTTCTCGTAAAAGGAGCTCCGGAGATGGTGATCAAACGCTGCAATCGCATGATGCTAAATGATGGAACTGAGGTGCGCCTCAACAAGGGAGATAGGGAACGCCTTGTCAAGCTTAACAATAAGATGGCCGCAACTCCACTTCGAGTACGTCAATCCCACTGACCCCATATGACTTTCTGCTTTCATGCATCGCATTATGGACCCCATCTCATCGATTATTTCGATAATTTCTCCTGAATATTCTAGGTTCTGGCACTTGCCATCAAGACTGATATCCCTGCTGCACTCAAAAACATGAAGAAAGGAGATAAAGAAAGCGAAGGGCACAAAATGCTCAATGTACCCCCCGAGGAATACGTTGATATTGAGCAAGACATGGTGTTCCTCGGGCTCGCCGGAATCAAAGACCCCGCACGCCCTGAAGTTAAAGAATCGATTGCACGATGTCATGCTGCTGGTATGCGCGTGATAATGATTACGGGAGACACCAAACCAACCGCCGAGGCAATTGGCAAGGAAATCGGATTGTTTAACCAGGACGAGGACTTAAAAGGAAAATCATTCACCGGAGCAGAGTTTATGAAACTAGATGAGAAGGAGCAAACACGAATACTTCTCAGCGATTCTGGATCGCGCGTCTTTGCCCGCGCTACACCTGCAGATAAAATGCAAATCGTAGGATTGCTCAAGAAAGAGGGAGAAATATGTGCGATGACGGGAGATGGTGTGAATGACGCCCCAGCCCTGAAAGCTGCCGATATTGGTGTAGCTATGGGTATCGCTGGTACAGAGGTTGCAAAAGAGGCATCTGATATGGTTCTTGCTGATGACAACTTCGCTACGATTGTGTCTGCTGTTGAAGAGGGGCGTTCAATTTACCAAAACATGAAGGCTTTCATCCGCTACCTGATTTCATCAAACATTGGCGAAGTAGCGAGTATCTTTCTCACAGCTGCATGGGGTCTGCCTGAGGGCTTGATTCCTGTACAGCTTTTGTGGGTAAATCTCGTGACCGATGGCCCTCCTGCCACCGCGCTAGGATTCAACCCCGTTGACCCTAACATCATGCGACAGCCACCCCGTCATAAAGGCGATGACCTCATTACTCGATGGGTATTCTTCCGTTACATGGTCATTGGGATATACGTAGGAATTGCGACAGTGGGAGTATTTGCTCACTGGTACACGTGGTATGACACTGCGGCAGATGGCCACTCCATGGTTACCTTGTATCAGTTATCACATTGGAGTGAGTGTCATAGCTCAGACCTTTCTGGTGCGTTTGAGAATTTTACTGTGAAAGATTTCGGAGGAATGTCATTCCAGGACAATCCGTGTGCATACTTCACGAAGGGGAAGGTTAAAGCCTCAACCATGTCGCTTTCCGTGCTTGTATCTATCGAGATGTTCAACGCTTTGAATGCACTCTCTGAAGATGGTAGCCTGTTCCACATTCCTCCATGGAAGAACCCTTACCTATTGTTGGCCATGTTATCCTCCTTTGCCATGCATTTTGTGATACTGTACGTGCCATTCCTTGCAAAGATCTTCCAAATTGCCCCTCTCGACTTCCAAGACTGGATGATAGTCCTAGCATGGTCCCTCCCTGTGATTCTTATTGACGAAGTGCTCAAGTTTGTCGGTCGCATTTTACATGCACCGTCCGGTGTGGGGAAGAAAGACAAGAATGTCTAATTTTCCGTTTTTAGAACATATAAGATTGTGTCTGGTGTTGGTTTATAAAGCCAAATCTTGATGTGGACACGCTGCAAGAAAATTGATTATTTTCATGCCTATTTTACGTTTTATTGCACAATGAAGCGATGTTCAGATGTTTTCGCATGCGTTCCATTGAGATTGAGGCGAAGTGTGCTGCCATCCGAGCCCACCAAAGGCACCTAGGCATGATCACAACGCAACATGGCATGCAGGAATCGAAAGGTGAATGACGTGACAACTCTAGAACTAGAACTGCGCAGTGTTCCATGACAAAACGTGCCAAATTGAAATGATGAACACCATGCCAGCATGGCAGGCATGCCTAGCTAGCTAGCTAGATGCTGGCATGCACACACAGCTAGAAAGACATGTCTAGATGTGGCAGGCTAGCAGGAGCTAGGAAGCCAGCAAGCTAGCAAGTGACAGCTAGACAGCACACATGCACGGAAGCTGCTGTCAGCTGTAACGCTAGCTAGCTAGCTAGGCGTTCGATTCGATTGCCATGCGCGCGCGCAGCAGACCACACACCATGCACACTAGCTAGCTAGCACACCCCACATTTCATTTCCCTGCCACTCTAGCACTCGCGCTGCTAGATGCTTGAGTGGCCAAAATTGCGAAGCTGCGCAACCTAGCAATTCCGCTCCATCCCGCGAGCTAGCGAGTGCACAAAATTGAATGAATGCTACACGGTCGATGCACTCCTTGCGTGATCGACGGAACTCTTTCACGACTTAAACAAAACACAGCAACACCTTCCACCAAGTGCGCAAGAATGTCTTCAATGCCCTTGTCCTCCATGCTCTTTGCCTCACCCCTCGCAATTTCGGTGAAACCAGGCTAGCAGGCTAGCAGGGGTTCACACACCGCCAAATCGTGCACACTGTCAGCATGTCAGTGGCACCATGGGCAGGAATTTGGAGATTTTCGCATCGGCCTCTCTCTTTCTGCTTGCAACAATGAGAACTTTCTGGACTTTGGGCATGGTCTCCTCCAGCAGGGTTTCTGTCAACTTCACCCCCCCGCTTTCCTCCGTTTCCATGGCTGAGCACACACGCAAAAATGTCTCAGCACACCGATTTGTTCCTCAGACGTTGACAAAGTGAAGTGCATCACCGGCTGCCTCCTTGAACCATTCTTTCACATCCTTCAGTTTTGCCTCCTTCGCCTGGCTAGCTAGCTAGCTGGATTTCCTTTTGAGTTTCAGCTGCCTTTTTTTTCGAACTCCGCCTTCGCAAACACTCTGTCCGCAAGAAGCTGGAGCAGCTTGTTCTTCTCATCCCTCAATTTCTCGATCTCGATTTGTTTGCCAAGAGAGTCCATCTGATTTCCCCACACCTGGACACCTCTAGACCTCCGCACGCTGAGAACACATCAAAGCTCATGCTCCCGAACGCAAGCCTCGTGGGATGAGGACCTGTGCTTTCGAACTCCTCCCACCAGAGATTCCATCGTCATCGTCTGACCGTCAGAAGAACAATGAGAACAATGATGATGAACCACACTTCCAATTCGCAACAAGAAGATCCACTCCGCTTCATCGATTCTGTCTGAGAGTCACGACACGTGTCGAGTTTTCACACACGTGTGCAGATCTTCACGGAGAGTGCTCTCCGTGCAAGTGGCGAACACTCCCAATGCTTGTTTGAAAGGATCATGACGTGTGACGCCAGGACATCCTTCGCGCTTTTTGGCTTAGACGAGCTCTGGAAAATGTTCTGTTAGAGAAAGAGAATCGTTCCGTTGTCGCAGCAGCAGATCGCAGGAGAAATGATGGGTTTGGCGTGTCTGCAACCTACTAATTGAAAGAAAACGTCCGTGCCTGTCGGAGATGAGAGGCGACACCAGAACACAACATGCTTTCCCCCCCTCCCCACACCTGCAAATTGGCTTAAATCCCTTACGTCCTACCTCATACGCAAGAGGAAAAGACCATGCTAAGGTGAGATTCTCACTCTGGCGAACCTTGCGTTTTGTGATTTTCCTGTATTTTCCGGGGTGCGGTTTTGAATCTGAGGGGTTGGTGCTTTTTACTTGAAGTGGAGCAAGGCTGTTCTTTAAGAGAAGGACGTTTGAGATGATGTTCCAAAATATTTACGCAATTTTTTATTAGGCATAAAGGCAAGACACTGACCGTCTCTGCTGAGGACCAGAGGGCTCTTTGCAGGTTGACGGCCCCTGCTCAGTCTCCCTGGATCATAGTTGCATGAGGCTGGCGAAACCTATCCATTCACCTTGAGCGTATAGAAATGAAATATGTACAATTACAGTAACTTAGCAACGAGAGTTTTTTATTGCACAATTACTTTGATCCTAAGTGAAAACGTGCTTGGTTTCTCGACGACTTCCATGACAAATCGTAGGTATCAGATATGGTGGCTTCGAAGAGAAGAGAAGCGATTGAGGGCTAGATTAGACAAGCAGTCCAGCACCAAACAAAAGTGATTATAACAGTACATTCATAAGTTGAGAATTCGTATTGAAATCCCTCTACTTCTATTTGCACTTTGCAGAGCAAAAGATGCAATTACAAGCTTATGCCTTAGTTTGGAAGCAGAAAAGGCCACAATGCAGAAAAACGTTGACAGGTGAACATCTTTGACGAGGAAGAAAAACCATACAATACAGGACATTTAATCTTTAATAAAATACAAGGTTATCGTATCTGGAGAAGAAGATAAGAAAGGACCTAGATGACGCTGCCCAATGTGTACGATGGCTACGTCAGGCGAAAGTGATGACACTCAAAATCTTACTCAATTTAAAGTGCACCAGAGTGTGACAGAAGTTTACATATGTGTTATATATCTAGCTAACCGACAGTCAAGTAGCTGAGATGAAGCGCCGAAATGTAATCGCAGTGCGATTGGACAAGGTCTAGCAATGAAATTTCGCACCCAATGATGAAAAATTAAAAATGTTGTTTCGTGACAAGGTTCTGCTCGCCCGTCACGAACTTCGACACAAATATGACCAAGGTAGTAGGGTTGGAAGAAAATTGGAACAGGGAGATATGGGGCTGATAATGATGACGATGGTGGTGATGGTGATGATGATGATAATGATGATGATGATGGTGATGGCGACACAACATCATCATGGGACCAAGAATACCACCAATGGTAGCTATCAATGGCAGGATTCTCCTATTTCCCCACCTCTCACACATTGGAACGGATTACACCTAGATCATCAACATATTGATTATTTATCAGTGGTGTCCCTTCAAGAACAGTTGAAAGCTCTGGCAAAGCATGCGAATACGAAGTAGTGTTCCCTATCATTCGTATATCATTTTTAGAAGTCTAGAAATCGTTAGTAGTCTGTAATAATGATGGTATAACTTTGAGGGAGAAGATGAGAATAACAGTACGCTCTGACCCACCCGTAAACTAGTGATGTATTACAATTTGGCTTAGAATTACGGCGAAGTACTTGAAAGGGCGAGATTACATCCTCCAAAAGGTAACAACATTTTTTGTACATGTAGATGGCCCATCATGCAGTTTTTTTTACCTTGCGCACTACATGGCATAGCAGATCTTATTTATTAGGCGTATGGTGCACAGTACATACACACCACGATGCACAAACACAAACGCACACAAGATAATGTACACACTCTAAATAAATGATTTATAAACATGTTATAGGGTGTGTGTGTGTGTGTGTGTGTGTGTGTGTGTGGTGTGTGCTATTACATACATACGCTCGCACATGTAGTCCTCACTAACGTTATCATAATATAAATATTTTCCGGCTTTATAAGGTGAAACATTTGGGCCAAGTTCGAAAAGCTGAGCAGCAACTTAGACGACGGATTGCCACGACAGTACGCAAAAGAGAGGTCATAAAAGAGTGGTAAAGAATATCTCTAAGAGCCTTCTTCCTTGTCCACTCCACTGTTATTTCGATAGTGAGTGGATCTAGATTGCATTTTACCCCGATGTGATTTCTTCCCAAATATCCAATTATCATTAGTTTTTTGATTGGTATTATAATTGATCTGTGAGTTGATTGAAAAAGACCACACACACACACACACACACACACACACATACTAAGGCTGTTTTTGACAACGTGGCATTCAAGCATCTGGGAGAGAAGCGTTTTCATAACTGCTTCATTTTCATTTTTAGGCTTTGAAGGATTTAGACCGAATGCTACGAATGAGCCAGGTATATACATGTATATATATATATATATATATATATATATATACGAGCACCCATGCGCCATTATCATTTTATTATGAAACATGAAACTGATATTCTGTATTGCTTTCTGTCTCAGGTCGGATCCCTTCCCCTTGATGAGACCAGAGAATCCCTTCAGGGATTGAAACAAAACATAAGGTTGTTTATTGATGGTATAGAAGAAGATGATGATGATGATGATGATGATGATGATGTGGTGTTGATGGCTACATGAAAAACTGCTCGTCTTCTCCTAATCATTACCCAAAATGACGTTCATCAGGGAGTCTGGCATACTGCAGACTGGGGAAGAGTTTGTTGGACTAGACAGCATGAACATCATCTTAGGGTTGTGACCTTTCTATCTCTTCCTCCTTCGTCCCCCTCCTCCCTCTTTCTCGCTCCGAGGATGGGTGTAGTTATTACTCCTACTTTTTCTGTACTAACCTGTGTGCTGATATCCCTGACCATGATGATGATGAGTGATGATGATGATGATGATGATGATGATGGTGCTTACGGTGCGAATGATGATCCATTATCATGCTAGAATATTCATATCCTTTATCCAATACCTTGTAATTATCCCCTTTCCCCCCATCAGATCGAAGCTTGTTTCTTGGCTTGTCAAAACACAAATATCCGCCAACCGAACGCAGGTTATTTTATATCGTTAACATTAAATCGTGAGCAATTCTCGTGGTTTTATTAAAATCGTAGTAGATGTAAATGAGGCCGTATAGCCTTGATATGAATGTGGCGGATACCTGGATGGATGTGCAATCTGAATGCTGACAACGAAAGATAAATGATAGGCTATGCGTCTGGGAAGTATCATGCTCCAATGGGGCCTGCTCTTTGACGTGAATAGTCTATCAGCAACGACGTTTAGGGATGAAGATAAGGTGAGGATTGCGAGAATGAGCAGATTGTTACGATACCGTTATCGTTCTTATCATCGCACATAATGGAACCAATACCGATACAATCATCGAATGCACAGCAGCAGCAGTATCATCATCCAATTATACTACTCTCCTTAGGCCTACTATAAGTTCCGGAGTGACACCCCCAAGGTATTTCAATGTACACCTTCTTGTCAGCGTCGTCGGCACGATGAAATGAGAGATAATAGCAGGATGGAAGAAAGAAAGAAGGGTAGAGATGGTTGGTAAAGTAGCGACAGGGTATCTAGGACCGCAGCAAAAAGTGATTAGGTGTATTATTATGCGTGCATGTTGCTTAGGTTGTGGTGGGCGTCGAAGAGATCAAGGGTTGGTTGTTACGTGTGGGCCGGTGGAGATCTTCCAACTACTACTACAGGTAAAAAGATGAACAATCCCAATATTAACCAAGGGGAGAGGGGAACGACGGAAAGAGAGCTGCCTGTACTAGTCAGATGCACCTTGACATCAATTTGTATCAAGTTTAGAATTACTTTTTGAGAAGGAGTTGTTATTTATGTGCTGATCGCATCCTTCCCCCCTCCCCAGATGGAATTCGACCAAGATGCTCTTGAGATCATTTGTGGTGAATAAGAACAACATGGAACACGCAGCAGATTTTCAACAAAACATGCAATCACTCTATAGACGCAAGAACTTCGTGATATGAGCGAAGCCATCGAGCTCTCCATGAACACGTTTTTTTGGGATCTCTTAGAGTTATCCGTTCAAAAGTATGGACAGAAGATCACATATCACATTCCGACATATTCGTTTTTGTTATGTGCTAATTCATAGGACGAGCGGGCAAATGACTCGAGGGAGACCTTCAAAGTTTCTCACCAGGTCAAAAAACGTATTCGGAAAATAGTTGGAAAAAGGGGGGGGGTGAGCGAGAAAGAGATAGACAATGAGATGGAGAGAGAGAGAGGAGCAAGGCATTATATGTTATTTATCAAGTTTCCATTGTCAGTAGCATCTGAAATGCATTCAAATAGTGAGGATTTTGCCACAAACTCAGACTTTGTGTAGAGCTGTTCGTTTCGGCGGAGGTCCAGAAGCCAAGGTATTGATTGTTTAACGATTCATGACATAATCAGTTATTCCTATTTCTTTCTTTCCCTTCAATCTCTCTTCTACCTGATATCGCATTAAAGATGAAATACCATTCATATTAGTTCGCAAAAATGGCGAAATGCTCGTCATATCACAATGATTCCCGTCGATCATCATTGCATGGTCGGCAAATTGTTGCATTTACAATAAACGAGGCTTATTTCGCAGACATTTTGTTTTGAGCTGACTGACCCCGAAGGCGGAAGCCTTACTTTAGGAGCAAAAACAATGAAGGTGTGGATATATGTAGCTTTGCAATGTTGTGTTCCCACTCGAAGAAGAGGGAACCCAGAAAGCCGTGCTAAGATGACGTTGCCATGGACAATTGCTTTGCATTCCATCGATTCTCCATCTCATCTTAATCTCGATTGTTCTTTTATTTCCCAGGAACGAGGGTTTTGGTTGCAAGCTTTGTGGGCCTCGGTTGATAACTGCTGAAACAGAAGCAGAAGCAGCAGCAGCAGCAGCAGCACTACCACCAAAATAACAAAAAAAACATAATTTCTTCCACACCAGATACGAGTATATGTAATTAGGGTTTACTGTTCGCTTCGAGAGCATTTATCATCCCCATCATCATGACCATCATCATCATCAGCAGCAGCAGCACAAGAAGCAGCATCATCATACCTCAGTGCCTGTGTTCTTCCGTCCGTCCGTTTTAGGGGTGTACTATGCATAAGAACGTGTTGCGCCAACCGAAACCCAAGAAAAGAGAGGTGAGATAGTCCTAAAAGCGTGTTAGGCGTGTAGACAGCAGAACATTTATCAAAATACTGCTGCCTTTGCACGGAAAAATACGAACGAAACTTGTCCTACGGCAAGGCAGCACAAGGCAACAATGACAACAACAACAACATCAACAACAACAACAACAATTGTACCAAAGGACCATCATACACCTTCTTCCGTTCCTTTCTACAGGTTCTAAGAAGCTCCGTGCTTGAGGTACTGGTTCAGCGACCCCTATCAATGCCTTCATCCCCATCATCACCCTTAATACCGCCAACGAGTAAGGAAGGAAGAGAAGGAGGGAGAAGTAATCCTCATCAGAAATTGGAGGAGGGGGGGGGGCTGTTCTCGCCTTCAGGCAGCACTTCCGTTCATACTACTGCTGCCGTCACTACCACCAAGAAGAGTGGAGACAAAGATAAACAAGAAGGAAAACACGAGCGTGAAGACGAGGCGTCTAGAAGAATAATAACATCTGAAAGAAGTAGAAATAGACGGCAATTTGGAGAGGTGGAATCGGGGGAATGTTGTTATATCCCACACCTCTGTGAAGTCACACGCGCAGCTACGAGATCATCACCGAGGATGAAGAGTAGTGGGGGGAAGGAGGATAATAAGCAGAAATTGTCATCGCAACAGCAGCAGCAACAGCAACAGCAGCAGGCGCGCCTCGGGAGAAGGAGTGACTGGAACAAAAGTAAGACATATTCCACAGCTCTTCTTCATCTTCTCAAGACCATTCCTGATGACGACGACGACTTTGACGATGATAATGACCTTGTGCTACGTGCTCGTTCACTTTAGGGAAAGAGAAACCGTGAAATTGTAGTTTGTATCTTCTTCCTCTTCTTCCTCATCTCTTGAATATGGTGGTTGGTGATGAAATATAGTGAATGTTATCTCGTTACCAGCAGGTGGTGGTGGTGGTGGACCGTTGGTCTTGTGTCTCAGAAAGCGCTATGGTGTGGGTGTCAAGGTATGAATGATGATGAGTTGTTGTAGTAGTAGTAATAGTAGCAGTAGTAGTAGTAACCGGTGCACCACGAAGAAAGAGGGGGGGGGGACGGAGAAAGTTTACATGAAATAAGAGAAGGGAGTATGGTATTATCATTGGTGGAAATGAACAATTGCAATCTTGTATGTTACGAAGCCAACACGTAGTGCACATGGTAAATTGTATTTGGATAAAATATCTCCGTAGGAAGTAACAATTACAAATGCCAAGATAAAGAGCACGAACCCGATTCTTCTCAGGTGCTGCTGCTGCATCATTATCCCCCCCACTTTTAATTACGAAGATCACGCATTACCTGATGACTCGACCAGCATTCTTATCATCATCATCATAATCTATCATCAATCACCACAGGATCGTCGTGGCACCAAGCAGTGGAGAAGTGGTGACTTTACGTGCTCCTAACTATGAAGAGGTAGATGGTGGTTCTCAGTGTAGTAGTACTTATTCTTCACAACGGCAGCAGCAACATTTACACGGTCATCAACATCTATGGTGAAATGATTCATATCGTCTTTTCTACCACTCCACCATTCGCACCTTTCACAACCAACGTCCGCATCATCATCATCATCATCATCATCATCATCATCAACAACAACAACAACATCAATATCATCATGATCTCCATCGTCGTCGTCGATCGCCGTTATCACCCACGCTCATTTCTATCTAGTATGAGGATTGGATTCACACGTTCAAGATCTGCTCTGCCCCCCCAAACATCCTCGAGACGCTCCAGGTATGAAGCATATGTCGTATACGCGTGGGCATGTGTGAGTGAGTGAGTGTGCGCATAATGATGTCTGCCACTAGCACAAATAAGAATGACGATATCGATGAGAATTCATGTTGACGGTGGTGATGATGGCGAATATCAGGCGTTGGAGGAAGCTTTCGGAGAGCAGTCGGAAACACATCAACGCAGCACCACGTCTACCACTGCTACTACCACTGCTACTACTACCTCCTCTAGTACCACAACAAGAAACAACAAAGACGATCATGGGAAGAACGAGGTACCAGTCACGGAATCAAGAACGTCAGTAAACGCAGTTGCTGAATCACCATCATCGTTATCATCATCATCATCGTCGTCGTCGTCGGCAGAAGCAGGTCCAGCTTCTCCGAATGACAAAGGTAACAACGATGGTGATGAAAGCGGGGATAGAAACAGGGATGATGCTGCTGCTGCTGCTATGCGTGTCGGCCAAGAAGAACCCCATGAGAATCACCGCAACACCATTACCACCACCACCACAACAACAACAACAGCAACAGCGACAACAACAAAAGGGGATGCGGATGGGGATGGGGATGACAACTACGACGCGACGAGTTCTTCAGCAAAACCGAATAAAAAGGCGAGTGGCCGACTCGAAAGCGACGATGAAAACAGTAACAACAATAGCGAGGATGTGAAACGACAGTTTGATAAAGGAGAGAATGATCATCATGTGGAGCTAGGAGAAGACGGAGAAGAGGACATAGCAGCAAATCCAAGAGCCTTCTTATCTGATCGCTTCCTTCTGCACCACGCCTCTATGCGTGTGGAACTAGGTGTGTTATAATACGTTCTCACCCACGAATTCAACAATTCTTTCTGAGCGTATATATATATATATATATTTATTTATTTATTTATATGCGCGCGTACGTGTACGTGTGTAATGTTTGATGCTCTATGCATAAGTTCATTGATTGAAGGAGTGTTTGTTTGACTGCACACAACAGTCATAAGCATACCACGCAGCGCTATATTCCTTACAGTGCATTCACAACGGAGTTGCGATTAACTATTGATTTATTTAGTTACTCATAGTGATTTAATTGAAAACGGTAGATTTATATCAACCTTATCACCATCATAAACAACAACACCAACACCATACTATTCTCTTCATCATTAGCTGTATGCATGGAGAAAGAGAAGAGGACCCTAAGTGGGGTGAAGAGGGGCTCTTCTTCTTCTACTAAGAAGAAGAAGAAGACGGAAGAAGCAGATATGCTACTGTCCCCATCCCCATCACCATCATCCTCATTCGGTCAAAGCCAGCAGCAGCAGCAACAACGCGGCTTTGCGGATACTGAGAAGGAAGAAGAGGACGACGAGAGCATATTCAAACGAGGGGAGGGCGGTATGGCAGTTGAATGGGGCCCTGGGGATATTGCTTTGCATGTGCCTCAGCTTGCTAAAGGTAACGATGGTGATAATAGCTCGTAGTGCTGATAGTAGGTGATTGGCACGCGACCTTATCTTTTCTGACCTTTCATTGACCAACGGCCCTTTACACGAACTCTTCTTCTTCTTCTTCTTCTTTGGTGTTGCTCTTCATTGCTGTGCACAGACGTTTTCAACCCTCTCGGGAGGCTATGCAAGCGCTTCAAGGAACGATTCGCGTAATAATGTGATTATGGATGTCGTCGTTTTTTGTTCATTACAGAGGAGTTGTTTTCTTCTGCCTTCAACTTCGGAATGCTACTCCTTTTCCGTTCCACTCCCCATTAAAATATGCTGCTGAACATCAGTCGTTATCCACTAGTATACTACTTACTGATGGGTATCTCATCCACCCATACAAAGAAGTAGTAATAGTAGTAATAGTAGTAGTAGTAGTAGTAGTAGTAGACCCTCTTTCCACTCGATAAATTGTGAATTATAAAGGGTTTTGTCGTCCATTCCATCATTGGTGTTGTCCAATGCACGCAACATTCTATTTTCTGTACGTGGCCCATTATGAATTGTTTGATTATGTAGAGAATTGTACCACCATCCGGCGGAACATGAGATCAGACTGCTAAATTGCTGCCCCCCCTTCCCTACTCATCGGGACAACAATGGCGATGTTGACGATAATAGTGGTAACAGTGGCAGAGCGGATGTAGTAGGAGTAGTAGTAGTAGTAGTAGTAGTTGTTGTTGTTGTTGATGATGTAGAAGCAGCAGCAGTAGTCATTTCATTGTTTTGATGATGATGATGATGATGATGATGATGATGATGCTAATTTACCATTATCAATAAATGACAAATAATACGGCTGGGGCGACACGGTTGCCAGCCTACTCCTCAAAATTACTACTCATTTATTACGAATAATAATAGCGACATTATTCATTTGTTTGGTCTTTATTTAGGCGTAGAAGAGGAAGAGGGAGGGGGCCAAGGGCTGAGAAGGTTACTTCGTAATAGAGGAGTAGTAATATTAGTACGAGTAGTACCAGTAGTCGTAGTAGTAAGGAGGTGTTGTTCAAATGGCGTTGGTGCTTCTTTGAGTTGTGTGTATGTGTGTGTGCGCGCGCGCGTGTTTGGGGGAAGAAATATCATGTATGATCGAGCGTCCGCTGGATATCCTTGACACACGCAGAGACACACACGCGCGCACGTCTGCACGCACACACGGCAGCGGTAAACCGACCAATACTCAACAAAAATCTCCTTCTTTTCCTCTTCAGGCGGAGCAGCTCATGCCCCAGCAATTCCAAACATAATGATGATAATGATAACGATAATGATAACGACAATGGTGATGGAAAACGTCCGTCAATCATTGTATCAGGCGGCGAAGGTGGTGGTGAGGATGATGGCTCGCCAAAATATCGTCCTCCTCCTCCTCCTCCTCCTCCTGCTGCTCTTCCTCCTGGATGTAAAACTGGGCAGAATGAGAAGGAAGAGAGCTATGGCAGAACAGCTGGACAAAATCCGAAGATGATGAAGGGTTTTAAGGGGGGAGGGAAGAGAGGCAATAAGCGACAGAAGGAAAAACGACGGCCTACTGGGTTAGTGATGATGACCTAATCTAGCCCCCACCCCTCTCTGACATGACAATCCCTCCTGAGACATCTGATATCAACATGCTAAAATACTTTATTTATGATCGTTTTGGCGTTTTGCTACTATTACTACTATTACTACTACTACTACTACTACTACTACTACTACTAGGGCCCTCCCTTTCTCACCTTCAGCGTCATCCTGCTCGTCATCATCGTCATCGTCGTCGCAGCAATGTTTTCCATCCAGGAGAATGACAGAAACGTTGCGTGTGCCGGAGATGAGGGCGCGAATGATGGAAGCTGCCAGAGACCTGGCCTACTTTGTGAAAATGTACCCAAGAAAAAATTTAGTAACAGCATTGAGAGCTAATCAAACAATCCTTTTATATCATCTTTCCTCGTCAATTGTACTCACTACTACTGCCATATCCTTTTGTTGATCTCACGTTTATGGTACCTTGATCCATTCCATACTGCTGAGTAATGCTTGTTTGTTGGTGTGTGTGTGTGTGTGTGTGTGAATGAAAAGGGCGAGCATTATTGCTATTCCTGAGTTGTACGGGCTAGCCTTTTCTCAAGGCGCACGTCTGGCTTCTGCTCAACTGAAACGATCAGTGGAACAGGTCATAGTTACAGCCACAACTATCTATCCATCACCACAAATATAACATCAAGTAGTCTTATGGGCGATGGTTGATAGAAAAATCACGTTGTATATTTGGTATTCATTCTTTATTTAATCTGTCTTTTTCCATGCTCTGCGCGAATATATTTCGCATAGGCTCTGTCATCGCATCTCTTGCAGCGTTTTTCGTCTGGCCTTCGGGTGGTGTTCGCTCGAATACATCGTCTGACCGATGAAAGACTTGCCGAGTACCTGTCCACGCCCTCCACCCACAGGGCTCAGCTCAACCTCAAAGCCCTCGGAGTCTCCAAATATTTGCAATTAGATGGTGATGATGAGGGTGGGGGTGGTGATGCTATTGTGTCTGCTGCGGGTATAGCGAAGAAGATGGGTGGTGGTGGTGCTGGTGGTAGAAGACGACGGAAGTCTGGCACAGCTGCAACCGCCGCTGCAGCAGCTATTTCACAACCGAAGTTACGTAGTGGCCGTCGTCCTAAATCTGGTAGTATTGATGAGCAGCAAGGAGGAAGGACAGCAAAATCAGCCGAATCCAATGCAGCAGACGCATCAGCATCCTTTCGGGCATACACCCCCCCTCCGCGGCCAGGAATGAAAGACGATGATGATGTTGACAGCCACCATGATGATGACCCATCTTGGGTAAACAAACCACATCATGTAGATAATGATGGTAAAAAAAAAATGATGATGGCACGGGGAAGTTGTAGTAGTAGTAGCAGTACTAGTATCCTTGCAAGATATGTGGGCGCTTATGCCCCCGCTGTAGAGTTGTTCAAGGGGCTGAACACCGCATGGACTCCTGCACAAGTATTGCGACTGCTGTCGATGTCTGCCCGCAGACTATGCGAATGTGTTGATGCTCACTCAACCAAGGTATGTGCGTAGTAGGTAACTCATCGTGATAATGAGTAAATCGTCTGCATTTGATCTGCCAATCTAGTTCGTCGTATGCGGTTTGTTCTGCTATCTCAGACCTTTTCTCGTGGATATATGTTTTCTTCATCAGAAATCCGTGATCGGTGCAGACGATGTTTTGTTGCTGTTCGTATTCATGATAGCGAAAGCACAGGTGTGATGACTTGCGATGGTGCTTATTACATAGTATATAAGTTGAGATTTGCGGCGCTATTTTTCCGTTCTGGGACAACGATAAGATGCATGAGTTCACATCAGGTTCCTGATATCCATGCGCGGGTAGATATGGCGGACATCTTCATGAATTCTCTACAGCGATCTTCAGTGGATGGTTACTATCTCGGTAGGATCACCAATACACTTTATCTATCCATAGTATTTGATCATGGTGCAGATGATCAGGGGTAAATAATGTAATTTTGCCACCGTGTTTGTTCACATCTTCAGCTACCATACAGGCAGCGCTGGACCTACTTCGGAACAAAATGAGTAATTATTTACAATACTCTACTTGCTAGATTATTTTCGGCATTTGCATTTTTTTTTATCCTGAAAATTCTTCCGTACGTCTTTGATTAGATCAAGAAGGAAAGGAGAAGAGTGACAATCAGACTGCCATCCTGGAAGCATGACAGCGGTTGGGGAGTATACTAGATGCCTGTCGCGGGGCAGAGGTTCTCCGTGTAGTAATTATTGTAACTTGAATGTAAGGCCGCTGCAAATCGTTATGATAGGCCAGTCTCCTCACATACTCAAATTATTTAATCTATTTCTGCGCATAGAGCTATGTAAATGCAATTGACGTCGCAGTTAGCAAAGTACAATGCAATTTTGTGCGCAAAATTTTTAACAAACAAGTATATATGAGACGGATGTAATGAACAATTAAATTTTTTCAATGGTCATCCTGATGTAGCTGTGCAATGCAGCGGCTACAGCGCTAATGTTGTGTCTGTTGGTTTCTGCCATCACGTGCTTCATGCATTTCAAAGCGTCCTCGTGCGACCGATGTTGTCGCGCGCTGCGCGCAACAGTTCTGGAATCTTTTTCAGCCTTTGTTAGCCGGTTCGTCTCGTCGTTGCGATTCATGATTGCGCTCATTTGATTGCGCAATCTGATTTGTTGTTGACTATGTGTTGGACATTGCAGGAGATGATCCATGTCCTTCAGGATGCCACATGCATCGCATGTGGCATCTGTCTGTGCACATTTTCCACGTGAAAACATGAATTTTCCAAGATTGCCCACTCCACATGCAGATGGCGCGCATCCATGATATAGCGACATTTGGAAGTTTTAGTTTGATGCCGGTGATCGAAGATGACGGAAGGAATCCAAGATTCTTGAGATGCACAGCTCTCAGTGAATCATTGGACCATTCTAGCATTCCTCCTCGAAAAAAGCAAAGGATTTCATCACTTTGTGATGTTTTTTCAGATCTTTTTTGAGCGCTTCTGTTGTCGTCAAAACAGTAGGAAGCTCGTCATCTAACAAGTCGTCAGTGATCGATTTGAGCCGGCGAAACAGAGACACTTTGTTCCACGTTTTTGTGGACACGTCAATCCACGATGTGCCATCTGGGATTTTTCGATTTTCAATGATGAAGCCATAAACAAGTATATATTAATATATATATATATATATATATATATATATATATGTATTGTGTGTGCGTTATGCCTATGCTCTACTAGTCTAGTAGTCTAGACAACATACGCGCCATACTAGCATGGTAGCATGTCTAGCTAGGTGTATTTGCAGCATCACCAAATTATCATCTCATTGCTAGCGCCCAAGACAACAGAATGCGTAGCTCTCTAGCTCTCTAGCCAGCTAGCTAGCTAGCTGTTACAGCATTTCACAATACGTAGCATCACGCTTCGAATGCAGGACTAGATAAGTTTATACCGTGCTAGCTAGCTAGCGTGTACAGGCGCCATGCTAGCATGCGTGCACGTACTGCAGGCTGTGCAGAGTCTAGAAAGTGTTTATTCAGTTCAAATCATATATGTAAAGTCAAATTAGGTATCACAAATAAACGTGCAGCTTTGTTGAGCGCCACGTAACAATCAATCTTAGATATGGCCTTTTTAACCTCTTGAGCAAGTAATAGCGGATCGCTCACACAGGCTGCTCATTTCGGGACTTCTCTCGAGATATCTTCCTCTTTGGTCTCATTTTTCACAGCAACTGAAGAGTCTAAGTCGTCAACCCCTTCTGCAGGATCCACTGCGTCATCTTCGTCATCACTGTTTAAGAAATCATCTAGTTGAAGTCGGATGGGCTCTTCGTCTGGGCTTCCGGGATCGTTGTTTACCCTATCATCATCGTCATTCTTCTCCGTTCCATCATTCTTTTTCTCAGTAGTCCCTTCTGAAACCATTACTGCCATCTTTGGAACTTTAACAACGAATTCCTCTCCCTCAGTGACCCCGGGTGGGATAGTAACCAACATTCTCTTGTCCTCGGGAGTAAGGAACATAATTTTCCCCCCTTCTGTGTAACCTTTGCCCATTGGAACTGCGACTCTCATTAAGACATAACTTCCGGGCTTTGACAAGTCATAGCTAGTGATCTGGGGCATAGATCCATCAGGAGGAGGAGTTTGCGGTTGGGGCTTGTCAGGAAGTGCCCGTTTTGTTCGGATATAAAAGTTTGAAGAATAGGCTTTGGCTTGTTCCTTGGCCCGTTTTAATCCATACTGTGCAATCTGAACTCTTTTAAAGACTGAATGTATCCATGAATTTTTGCTGGGAGAAGCAGCTGTACTCCTGCTTCGGTTGCGAAAAACATCAATAGAAGGGAAGATTTTTCGAATAGCGCTTGTACGACGACTCCGTCCAATTTCAGCTTGACTCAATGGCAAAAATAGATGGTGTGTGATTGGGCTATCCACCCTGCCAAAGTGCCATTGCGTATCAACCATAATCTGTGAATTCAATAAGTCAGAAATTGTGAGGAAACAACCAAGAAAACATGTTCAGACCTCAAACCCTCCTGGATCTTGTAGAATCGGCATGTTGCGTATGTCCACATCCATTAGATCAATTCTACACTTGTTGAAGGTTTTGCGGAGGCTTTGCTTTTGGGAAACCTTTTCAAAACGATAGAGACCAGGCACGTTAGCTAGACTACAAAATGAAACATATCTTTTTTTACCGGAAGGAGATTTAGAGAAGCTGCTTGGGCCCTAAATCCTGCCATCTCTTCAGGACTTTTAAATCGAAGAAGGGAGTTGTCTGAACTCAATGAAAACCATTCCCTTTTCCATTTTGGTTTCTTCGGTATCTTTTTAAAAGGCTCCTCGCCACGATTGCGATGATAACAAAAATGCCATAACCAACCTTGCATTACTAATTCATGTAACCCCCAAAACTCAATCAACACGTCGTCCATTTCATTCTGATAGCACACCAGGAAATGTCAATAAACAAAAATTGCTTACAGAGAATATATATGATGTAGAAATTAACCTGAATCGATTTGTCTATGATCATATCCATGAGTTTTCCCCCATCCATTGATTGGATAGCTAGGCGTATTCCAGTCAATTCATAGAATTGGTGGCTTATCACTTCAACCAGTTCAGGACCTTTGCCTTTAGGTGGCCGTATCCAAGTGTGCTTTTTAGTCTTCCAATGGAGAACTACATCGTCGCTCCGGATGGCATAATCGTCACCATCCTCACTCCTCATTTTTCTATAAGGTCGCGAAATCATCACCAAGTCCTGTAGTATGAATCTTTCATAAATATTGTACACCAGGAAAGTCTTTTCTTCTACTTTCATCGCTGGAGGGAAGAGGTAAAGTGCATGTTGAGTCAGGACGAGAGTCGCCAAAGATTCCAAATCGGTGCCATGCGCAGCTTGCTGGTGGGATTTGGTTAGGCCATTTTTCGAGGCCTCACCATTCTTCTTAACTGAGAAAGGCGGAACTGTTTCTGCAGTGGGTGTTACCGATCCCCTTTCTCCTTGCTTAGATTCATTTTCACCTTTTCCCTCTCCTTTGATATCTGTCTGTACAACTTGGGACGAAAATTTCACCCTCTCATCAGGCCCGAGATCAAAATCAATGCTTCGGAACAAGAGACCCAAATGGGAGTCAGATGACACTCCTAGATAATCTTTGTTCGCATCTATGAATTCTCTCTGCTCTTTGAACAATGGACTCGCAACGTCCTTGATATCTTCTTCTATTTGTTTCATTTCTCCAACTCTTGAGGTTTTGGTTTCACGTATTGTATCTCGCCCTTCTAATTTTGGATCGATCCTAGTGCTCTTCGCATTTTCTTGTTTTTTTTTGTCACATTTTGTTCCGCTATCTACATTCTCAGTAGCTATAATATCATTCCTCGCGGTAGTCGTCTTTGCACCCGTCACCTTGTTCTGTGGATGCCCAGCACTACCTTCCCAGTTTGTCTCACCATCCCGGGCTTTGTCAGAGTTCTTTTCAATTTTGGATGCCATTGCAAGTATATTATTGCACTCGCTTGTAAGGTTCTAATGCAGAAGCTGTTGCTTTCAAAAGAATCTACTGGAACTGAGGCAAAGTTTTTAATGCCTCAATTTCTATCGCATGTACGTTCCAGTGTGCCGAAATGAAAGTCATACTCCATCCCGGGTGGGATCATTGGTGTCAAATTACCAAGCTCTGGCAGAGTCACATACATTAACTGTTTTCAGGAGACGGCGGCCACCATCGTATTCAAAGAAGTCTCGTGTCGAATCTCGCTTGTGAGCTGTACGTTGCTTCCTTCATCTTCCTCCTCTGCTTCCTCTTCTTTAGGCGAAAAACAAGGGAATGAAAATTGCCAACCTGAGCACAGTTTTCATTTTCGTTGCGAATCATTTTTATTGGACGCCTGCTTTCTTCTTATCGAAATAGATAAGAATGTTCACCCACAAATATCTGAACCCTAGTTAGATAGTTAGCTAGTTATTCCAGTCGCATCCTTGACTTTTCAGCTACATTTATTTACTCACCGCAGTGATTTTTATAGAGTTATAGTGGATGTTGTCTCATGACGGACGTATTACCGACCTCAGAGATTCGAGACAAGTGTGGTATCCTATGCATAAACGGTGGCAACAATTTGAAAACATTTATTTGTCTCATTATTCACTCTATGGCCGCTTTTTCCCGGAATTAATTTCTCGGTCCACAGCCCACCAGGGCAGGCGAACACGCCTGGAAAGTACTCCCCGAAAGCTCGATGGTGGAGACGCACATGCTTGCAGTCTCTCTCATTTACGGTCCCCTACATCTCTAAATTACATTATTTGATCTCTAAATTACATTGGTTGATCTCTAAATTACATTATTTGATCTCTAATTACATTATTTGATCGAATTACTTTATTATAACGTTTCACTGGATTAACTCAGGGCTAGTTGGAGTTTATCTTGTCATATCCCAAGTGCTCCTCAAGCAGTATGGGAACAACTCAGCACCCCGCCGAATGGGAGGGTGAAAAAATAGAAATTAAGTTTTAACCGGTCATATTTTGAATGTTTGTTCTTATAGGTTTGCTGCGATGTCTTTGATTCTATTCCTCGTCTACATATTACCTCTTATGAATATCGTGTGGGCCTTCGGAGTTAAAGGTTGACAGACTCTTATTAGTTTAAGCTTGTGGAAAATTGCGATATGATTCCCATAATAATGCTTCAAGGAGTAAACTGTCAAGTGGTCTCTATATGGCTCCAGGTACTCTCTCTCTCTCTTTCTCTCTCTCTCTCTCTCTCTCTCTCTCTCTCTCTCATGATCTAATATATGGCACGATGTCATTTGTTGCCACTACAACAGTGTGTCTCGGCGCTGGCTGTAACCATAATCTTCCATTGCTTCACGCACACCTTGAGGAACGTGTGCTCTCTTGTAAGGGTACGTGTAAAAATATCGTAGTGTACTTGTTGATGGTGTTGGAGAAAACTAAAATTTGATGTCGCAGATACAAGCAGCAGCGATGAAAGAGGATAGCTTCGAAGCCCCTGAAAACATGAAAGGACGGTACTCACCTCATGTCAGAAGCCTGCTTGATCAAACATGAGAATTTGATTTTCCAGAAAGAGGAAACCTAAGTGCATTTCTTCTTTGTAGATACGGATTAGTGATGTGGATTTCCGAAAACCTAAACCAAAAGATGAGGAGGAAGATGAGCATGGTAATCTAAAAAATGAGATGAGTTCATGTGATAAAATATGTGACATTTCACATGATTGTGTGTTCAAATATTTTGATCTTGAGCTTGTATTTACACTGAACTATGGATCTCAGGTCTTCTTTTTCTTGATGCTGCTGCAATATTTTGCCTGGCCTTCGAACTACAATGTGAAGGGGAAAGTATGTCAAGTTCAAAACGTCCTTTTTTGACGATACTCTGAAGTATATTAAAATTCAGGGATGGAAAACGTGTCAGTTGTACAGCCCGTTAGTACCATTTTTTGCTTGGAGTCTGTGGTTGATGGCCTTCCTAGCTTTCATTCTGACGTAAAGCTCTGAAACAGTATATAATCCATTTCGTTGAATTAGACAACTTTAATTTTTGTGAGCAGACTGAACAAGATTATCAGTGCCTTCAAAACACGTCTGAGGACTTCGGTAAGTTCAAAGGAAAGAGCAAGATAAATTTGACGGGGAAGAAAGATCTACAGAGCTGTTCAAATGTCATGTTTGTAAACAGGTCTACATCGCGATATTGATTCTTTCGGTGGCCCTCGCTTTTGCTGGCTTATCGTTAATGAGAACTAGCAAGGAGGCATTCTGTCTTATTTATTTCTGGTTCTCGCTATCAATCCTCCTATTTGGTACGTTTCAAACTGATACGTGCTCATTCTCCTTTGAAACATTAATTCACAAGAACATCGTGATGCACATCAGTATGCATCATGGAGTCCAACATACCCACCATGGATTCTATTTCCGTGGAGGAAAAAGCGAATAAGCTCAAGCTGCAGAAGTGGCCACCTCTTCAAGAAATTTTACAATACGAAGTCACACTAAAAGTAAAAGCCCGTATGCTTTAAGATTAGAGATCGTGAGATTTGCGAGATTGTGTATATGGTCTTTGTCTCTTTTAAAAATCTCGCAGATAAAATCTTTAATTTTGTCAGCTTTTCATTGAACATATATTCTCGGAGTGGTCAGCTGAGAATTATTTCTTTTGGCGGGATGCTGTTGTGTTTGAGGTATTTGAAAGATACGTACGTATCAATCTATCGAGTTATTATTGAGATTCATTCATTCTTAATTTTCGGGTAGGCAACCTATCAAGGCGCCACTTCAAACGAGTACAGGAATATGATAAGTGATTTCAAGCTGATGTACCATAAGTACATTAAGGCCGATAGCTTGCACGTGGTGTGTACTCTCACACAACTGCAGTATTCATCATTATTTATGGCTAGATCTCATTTATTTTAATTTTGAAGGTGAACATATCATGGCAGACTCGCGAACGTTTCAAACGATGCGTCAACATGTAAAATAATTCACGTTGAACTTGTGTATTCAATAAACGATATCATCTTTACTTACGTTTACGCAGGGCTGAAAACGAGGAGCTGGAGTATAGTGACAAATCTCTTTGCAGTTTCGACAAGAAGAAACAGTATGATATACTCAATACGTATTTAAATGATATTAATGTATCAATTATTTATTCAGAGGGGAAAAGTATTTATTTGACTAAAGTGGGTATATGTTAATACGCCCATATTCATTGTAGTTCTTTGAAAATTCTTATTCATGAGTTTTCCCTCATTCATTTGCCTCGCTCTCATTCCCCTTCTCCATCCCCCCCCCCCTTCTCTGGTGTGTGTGTGTGTGTGTGTGTGTGTGTGTGTGTATTTGTGGGTGTTTCGCTGTCATAGTCATAAAAACCTCGGAAAGAAAAGACAGGAGGTACACCTTTCCAGCGTGTTGATTTTGAAGGAACTATTGAACTACAAATGATACTAAATCGGAAGCAAGCCATTCGATTCAGTATATCTCTGAATGTATGTCCACACTGATAAGAACACTACCAATACCTGTTGCAGGAGTATGTAGACGAAGTCCAGATGAGTGAGATAAAGCTTCATGGTAATTTTCTTCGTATTTCAAATTTCCAAATTAGGGAGTTTAAGCATTCTTTTGTTTTCCAAAAAAAGTTCACATCTGCATTCTGACATTATATACAATTGTAATTCGATTCCAAAATTACAGATACTGTAATGAACGAGAAACTTGGTGGCAGCAGCAATAAAGCTGTCTATGGGAATAGTTCTGCCGACGGTACAGTGTCGCACGTTTACTGAAGATGCACTTCATCACAAAGCATTTTTGCTCCTAGGCGATAAAGATGTTGTCATCGGAAGAAGTTCTCAAGCCCAGAGGTAATAAGATCACCAATTTCTCTTCATTTTCAAGACAAAATGGATATTGTTTAGCTCTCGAAAGCATATTACGCGAGGAGGAGGACCTTCATCTGGCTCTATGCGTTCCTCACGAGCTGCCGGGGGTCATTGAAACACTTTCTTGCCTTTCTTAAATACATTTATCGTGATTTTTGGTGCAGATATCCGACCCGGAAGTCAATCAGAGGCCAAATTGGAAACTAAATCAGAAGTATCAGGAAGGTTCCAATTAAGGTTCCAACAAATTTCCATTAGTTGGATATTTGGAAGTTTAAAATAACCGAGAGTGCATTCATTTTTCTCTTCTTTTATTATTTCGTCTTTTAATACTTGAATGGTTTAACAATCCTTAATTACTCCAGATCGACGCCGCCTACTCCGAAGAGAGAAAAGTGAGAAACTTTAGCATATGCCTGGATGACTATTTGATTGTTGCATCATTCACAGCTACCGGGGACGGAGGCGGCACACGCTACATCGTAAAACCCTATGCACACGCCCATTCCCCTTTCTTTCTTTTCGTCATAGAATGATATGTGAATGTTTGCATGATCACGTGTGCCTATATTTGAATGTGTATTTATATTAAAGAAGTAATGTGGGTGTGTGGGGTTGTGCTAGTATGTCTTAAATATTACTGACATGCGAAAGATGCGGTAATATACACTACTACAGAATTTCTTACAAAATCGCGACGAACTCGGTACCACACGGATGATGATTCATCTGGTTCGAGCGGCTCTTGCAGTCCCATGCGTCAAGTACGAACTAGCGTGGAAACTTGAATCATGATGTTCCAGCGAATTTCCCAAAAAAATATTGTCCAGGCTGCTTTAAAAAACATGAACAAACATGTGTAGTAAATGAATTTATATTCTGGTCATTTACAATGTGCCACAGATTACGCAGGATAAAAAAATCATGGACAAGGGAGAGCTCAAGTCGATCGTTAAAGCTTTGAAATACTTACGGTTGTCATTTTTGCAGGGTAACTGAAAATTTATCGGTAGTAACGGCATATTATTCTACCAATAAACAGGGAGAACGAAGGAAGATATATAGAACATGAAAGATCGCTACCGCAGCCTTTGAAAAACATTTCGAAATGTGTGAAGTGTGCCGAAAAAGAGGTCTGATCTTTGTCTTAGCGGGGACTTGCCCTATGATAGTTACACAAATTGCAATGCATTGTTTGGACAAATAAGAATACAAATTTGCATGATAATATTTCTTTAAGAAAAGTTTATGCTGTGGTCAGGTGTATAAATTGATGAGTCGGGATACTTACCGTCGATTTAAGATTATACCCGAAGTTTCGAAGGTAGGCTCCATGCAGTGAATACAGTTTGCATCAGCATGGATATATTCTGAAGCGAGGCTTAATAATTTCTCAGGTAGTCATGAGGTGTATTGTCCTAGGCTTCATCGGAGAAAAGAATGAAGTTTCTAAATCAATGTCATCACGACGGTATCTAATACAAAGATGAAAACGATTAGCATATTGCGATTTTGAGATTGTTGCTTTCATCACAGATCTCCGAAGCCTTTGACAGCCATTACAAGGTAACTATCATATAGATGTTAACACAAAATCGGAGATAGGCGTGTGTATTCTGTTTTCAATGGATGCGTCGAGGTTTAATACGTTTCGATCTTATTTGGATTTTGGGCCTACTTGTGTAAATCACGCATTCAATACAGTGCGTCGGCAATCATCGTTACATTGGTGATGCATGCACATACCATGTGTGCACGCTACGCGCATGTTGTGACAACTAGCTAACTTTGCAAAGTCTGCGCTACAAATCATGTTGCACGAAATTGCTAGCTGGTTTAGCTAATCGTCTCTGCGGTCCATCACAGCAGTCAACAATTCTGGAGTTGGCTGCGCAAATTGCCGCTGCATGTAGATGAGCGTGCTAGCGTTGGTGCCGCATTGTGACAGACAGATTGTCCACACATGTCCTTCAATTTGCCACACGACACGTCGATCATGGCACGTTGCGCCTTTCACAAGTGGGCGAAACCGACCGGCTAGCCGGGAATTTCACGCACGGTTTCGCATGCTATAGCATGTTTCCTGCGCATGCAGCAAGCTGCAAGCTAGCAAGAACTGAAATGCACAATGCAGCGGGACTGCATGATTCGTGTGCAAAAAAAACACGTTTTGACTCATTGCTAGATTGGTTCAAGAAAAAAAATCAATTTGAGTGATGTGCTGGAGGTCAATTTGTGGAAAAATTCGAGGCCTGAAAAACGTGAAACTTCGGAGTCACTACTGAACTCAAAATGCGCTGACAAACGCGCACGCAGCTGCTGCAGCAGCACGTACGTCATGACACTTCTTGCTCATGCTAGCATGCACTGCCAATGTGCATTTGCCGCACAATCCCATTGTCATTTGCTGTTTGTCGTGTCCACTGTCTGTATGGCGGGTGCGTGCGTTGGTTTAGTTGGGTGCACTTTAGATGAGAAACATCGAATGATAGATGTTGTGTCGCATGTGTTCCCGATCGATGCTTGTGTTCTGGTGTTGAATCCAGTCGTAGGTGTAGTAGCAATATTTTTATTGTAGCAATATTTTTATTCATTCAGTCGACAAGACACATCCAGGAATAACAGCGGATATGCGTTATAAGATCGTATACAGAAACACACACACGCATTGTGCTGTATGGTGTGTGTGTAAGAGAGAGAGAGAGAGAGAGAGAGAGAAAGGGGGGGGGGGGGGGGGGGAGAGAGAGAGAAGAGAGAGAAGAGAGAGAGAGAGAGAGAGAGAGAGAGAGAGAGAGAGAGAGAGGGGGGGGGGGGACAGAAAGACAAAGGGAGGATCAAAAGTGTAATGAGAGAAAGTACGTATTGCCGTTTAAGCCCTATTCGTAAAAAAAAAAATCTGATAACGGGAACATCTCATATGCATACTTTATGCACTTAAAAGATAACTGACACAAATTACTCTGTGTGTTCAATGCATGAATTATTTTAGTTCTGATTTCCATTCGAGGTTTCTTCGTGATAACGATTCGAAACTTATGGCAAGGTGAGGTCCAACCCCATCATTTTACATTAGAGGGAATAATTGGCGTTTAATCAAGTTCAATTCCAGCAGCATCTTGAACATCCTTCGAAGAAAGTTTTTCACCCTTAGTCATTGCAGCCCTATTCTTACGTCCCAAAAGCCTCTTGCGGTCAGGATCGAGGTGGAGCTTGGTAATGATCACGTTAGAAGGAGCAATGCCAAGCATAACGGAAGCCCCGTTGTTTTTTTCGCGGTTAACGTGATCAATGTGGATAACATATTTCTTTCTGTAAACTTGAAGCACTTTTCCGTCACGGTTGTTGTGATTACCACGGAACACCTGTACCTCATCGTCCTTACGGATAGGCATAGAGCGGACCTAAGTTACCAAAATTATATATAACCATTCTGGATGTTAATGGAAGTTTGACAAAAGTAACTCTAAATGAATCTCTTTTTCTCTTTCTTAAAGTACACGAAGAGGATTACGTTAAATTTTTTGCGAAGCTCATCTGAGAGAGTAGCACTCATAATCTTGCGACGGCGGCTCGAGGGAGCCGTAAAGTGAGCCTTGCGGCTCTTTCTACGGGATGAGCTTACAGCTGAATAATTACGTGTGGCAGTTTCAGTACACATATGATTGAGTGGAGGCAGGGAGGGGTCAACCTTTATTAAACTTCATCGTCTGTGAGGCGGACCACGGCGAATTTCCAATCCAATTCACCGATTAGCGAGTGAGAATGCCACAATTTTCTAACTTATTCGGACAATATAAATGTCGCAGCCTAAAATTACAATGTAATAAACTAAACATAAAGGAAAATATGTGAAAAATAAATAAAAGACATACTCAATATCTCGTCGTATGCAAAAAATGCAAATGAAGCTGTGCTCTCCGTGGAGAGCTTGGCACAATCAGGTTCTCTTTCTCTTTCCGTCTCTTTTGCCTGCGCATTAAAATGTACTATTTGAGAAATATCACCATAGTTCAGAGGATTTTGCAGGATGTTTGTCTTCAAAAAGTAAATTAAATACCTTCTCGGCTTTCTATATTTCTATTCCCTAAAATGTCCTCTCTCTCTTTTGAAAGCAAATTTTACTTGCGGAGTATCCGGAGGTTAGTTTCGCAGTGAGAAAACGCCGATCATTTCCCAACGATTTCACAAGGATTGCAACGGAATCCGACACAAAACAGCCTGCAAATCGGCAAAAGATTAAACAATATTCAGTTCCGCTGTTTGCTAATATTCACATCCCATATGTAGGAAATCCAGGTGAATCCGAGATAATTATTGGGTATCATTCCCCGAAAGAGAGTTACGTTTCCGAATATTTAGGAAGCAAGGTTAAATTTTAATAGATATCTGTTTGTATGTTGTCGTTTAATCAATATAACAAATATGTGATGGTGATAGTCTTTCTATTTATCTCTTCAAAAGGATGTCGGTACATAGTAATATAGTATATTTATGATAACCTTGATATTTTCAATCACTATTCGACAATTGTGTCGTATTGGGTCTTACCTTTTGCTGGCAGAAGCAATAACAATAGCGTGGAGACTTGCCTCCCCCTAAAGGTTAGCGCTGGAGCTCTTATCCATTTTTTCTAAGAAGAATTAGATATAATTAGGTTTCAGGGAATATTGAATTGAAATGTTATCCCATGCTTCACACGGCAGTGTGGTCGGAAACTTTTGATTTTTTGCTAATCTGGTTGCTCTTCTCCAGGACAGCCTCCAGCATTCCACAGCCATGAGTGGGGTGGGAGATTCGAACCCATTTGCATTACTGCAAGCACCCGCGGATCAGGAAAAGAGCAAGGCCCGAGGTACAAAATAGTATGTAAAGAACAAGAGAAATCCAATTCAATCGTGAATGAAAACTATTCAGGTGCAGCGACTGGAGGAGGTCGCGGACCAAAGCGTGAATTCGACCGTCGTAGTGGAACCGGACGCGGTCGCGAGATCAGAAAGAAGGGTGCAGGTAAGGGTGGATGGGGAGTTCCGGGAACCGAGTATGGTGTTCAAGCTGACGATGGCTCGCGCCGTGGACGCGGACGCGGACGCGGACGCGGACGTGGACGCGGACGCGGACGTGGGCGCGGCAAAGGAGGCCGTGGACGCAAGGGCCGTGGCGGACGAGGCCGCGGTGCTGGGGAGGAGGGTGCTGATGGGGAGAAGAAGGAAGGAGACGAGCTCGCTCAGGATGAGGAGCTAGATGATCTATTTGATGAGGAGGAGGAGGAAGAAGAGGAGAAAGATAACTTCACTCTTGAAGAATACCTGGCAAAAGTTCAGATTGATGGGAACGCAAAAAAAGCACGTGAAGTTGTTGAAGAAGAAGGCTTCAAGACTGGCAAGCTCGCGGGAAAGAAGACCGATGAGGGAGCCCTCTATGGAGACGTTTTCGAAGAGGTGAAATCAAAGTCTAGGAAGAAGAAGAAGAAGTCGAAGAAAGTTCTCGACCTTGGTTCATTCAATGCTAGCTACCAACCTGCACGAGGCAGTCGCCAAAATCGTGACAACAGGGATCGTGGCCGTGGTCGTGGCCGCCGTGGAGGACGCGGCCGTGGGGGGCGAGGCCGAGGCCGTGGCCGTGGTCGAAGGGGTGGCAACCAGGCACCTCAACGCGCTATGAGGGCAGACGATTTCCCAAGGTTAAGCTAAACGCGCACGAGAACTTTGTAGGATCCAGTATTCTCTGAAAACCTTATGATGAGCATCAACTGAAGGCAGAAGAAACTTTCGTTTCTCAGCCGGAGTACACAAACTGTCAAGGGTGTCCTTGTATGTCTGAATCCTGAATCCATCGAAGCGTTTAAATCATCATTTTCCTTTTCATGCCGAGTAATGCTTCTCTAAAATGGAGCTTCATACAAGATACATTCTGATAGAAAATGACAAGCCCTGCGGGTGGGGTTGTCAATTGTGAATATAATTTAAAACAGTACTAACATGGCATCTGATTGGTTGTTTCTTTGGTGAAATCAGGGAAGCAAAAGCAATGCAGCATGTTGCAGACACATGTTTTTGATTGCTAGTTTGTTGCACCAATGAGAATGAGCTGCGCTCTCGCAAGATGTGCACGATCGCAACAGCAGCTGCTGCACGTGCTGCTGACTAGCTAGCCCTAGCTAACTAGAGCTAGCAGCAATGAAGTTTCATCAGTGCGAGATGGTAGCGAGACGGATGCAATGAAATGATCTGTCACTTTTTTCAATGGTCCGTCACAATCTAGCAATGCACATGTGCAGTCCAACAGCACTGGCCAGCTGGAGCAGCAGTGCGTAGCACGTGTGCTAGCGTGCGCAGCATGGCGGCTACGCTGCGTGCGGCGTGCATGCGCTGCGCATGCGCAGCACATGCGCAGGCCTAGCTAGCTAGCCTGGTCGCCGTGGCCATGTGCTAGACAAGCTGCTCACGTCATGCATCGTGTGCGCAGCAGACTACTACACCATGCCCCACATTTGATTTCCCATCTGCCGTCAGTGGGGGAATGACACAAAATTTTCATTTCAAAAATTCACCTACTGACGACCTACTGCTGAACTGAATTGCTAGAATGACATGGCAAAATTGCACGAGCATGACATGTCAAGTGACCCACATTTGATTTCCCATCAGCAATCAGTAGCAAAAATTGCGAAAATGCGCAACATGAAAATTTGCCTACTGACGACCTACTACTGAACTGAATTGCTAGAATGACATGATGAAAATCACGGGCACATCCCATGTGTTTTGTGAAAACAATCTTTGTTAAAAATGACATAGCAAATTCCACAGCAGAGCATCACGTCATCGCTACATCTTGAATTCTAGCCACAGTAGTGTGCGCCTCACTCATCGCTAATGATCGCTTTAACCTTTCGGATTTCGCTTTCATTTTCCAAGTGCTTTCTTTAATTTATCCCAAAATCTTACCGGATCGAGTTTTACGACTACGAACCTCAAGTGCTTGTGCCAGGTTTTCTTCCACGCTTCCTGGTCAGATTTTGACACGTCTTTGTAAACGAAATTCACACGGAATGTATGATAATGCTTCTCCAAAGTGTAGTAGTAAATCGTGACAACTTTCGTATCCACAAGAACCTCGTCTTTGTGTTTGACTTTAAAGTCGTGAACATTTCCTTTAGCCATCTGATGCAGCACCTCAGCACTTGAAGCACCATCTATGTTTGTGTAGTTCGGAGGGCAAATGACCAGCGTGCTCGAATCCTTCAATTCGCGGATTTCCTCCAAGCACTTATTCTTTTCTTCCTTACTATTTTCGCGATGGTGAATCACTCGTTTGTGTCGACTAAATGAGACAGTGATAGTCTTGCCTTTCAATTCTTCTGGCAAATGTGAGCCGACATGTCGGCCTTCAAAATTTCCCCCATTCTTTATGAGGTGAAACCACCTTCTTTCTGCCTCTAAACCAGACATACTTTCACTCTGCTTAGACTGTTCCTCGGCAAGCGCCCCTACCACTCTGGATTCTACATAAGGGCTCAGGAAATCCAGGACAAAATCCGAACTAGTGTGCGAACCGTCTTTAAGAATGGGGCGGATGCAGAACACGGAACTTGGTAAAGCGACATCCCTAGGTTGTATCATCTCCACGTTTTCGCCAATCTTGCCCTGAAACATTCGCAACATGTGGTCTTGGGAGTCTTGAAACTTCTTGAACTTTTGCTCGTCCACAATGTGCCGCAACATCCCCCCGGCTATCTCGGATCGGCTTTTTAAGCCCTTGACAGTACAGTTTCCATCCGCCCCGCCACTCTCATTGTTTCCCGCAGAAATATCGTTGAATTCATCTTCTTGGATGACATCCGCATACAAGGTGAGATCCCGCTTCTTCGTTCCGGCCTTAAGGAGTTTCTCGAATTGCTTCCACTCCTTATTGGGCGAGCTTGCCACTACCACAAAGGCTTTTGTGATGTTGACATTTAGGTGCCCGAATCCGTTCTCGGGATCGACGACAAGGTGTGTCGAAGTAGAGTCAAAGCTTTTCCATTCTTCACTGTGGAATGTTAAGGGGGTAACTACAGATGTTGAACACTTGACTGTACCGTTCTCGACGTAGATGCAGTAAAGGATACCCTCTGGCACGGAATAGAACGCAACCTTCTCGTCATTTTTAAGCGCCACCTTGATGTACGTTAGCAAAAAGGCCACACTCTTGGCTATACCACTTTGCCCAGAGAGTATACAGCAATCAATGCTCGACTTTCCCTCACGGCGAAGTTGATAACATTCTCGAAATCTGCGTACTGCTTCTGAAAATGCCTTGCGGTAGAAAAGAGTAACAGGGTGCCTGGACCCCCGAATCCAACTAGCACGATGCCCAGGTACGAGGATGTTCTTCGTTATGCGCACCAGCTGCATTGCAGTCCCTTTTGTGAACGGAGTGTCTCTCAAAGCTTGGAAAAATTCTTCGGCATCCGTGTCAATCTTGAATCGTTTGCCTGTGTATCCACGTAAAGCGGGACTATCAAACAGATACTTAGAGAGGATGAGTCTAGTCACCTTTTGTTTCGCTTCCTCGTTCGTAATCCGATATGCTTTTGCGTTTCTCCCCTGAAATCAAATCACAATAAAATTAGAACAATGGATTATTTGCACAGAGACATTGGGCATCACCCCCCCTGCCGCTTTCCTCAATTTCCATGGCTGAACACACACGCAAAAATATCTCAGCACACCGATTGTTTCCTCAGATGTTAACAGAATTCATAACCTTGGGTTGCCTCCTCGAATTTCTTTATCGTTTCCTTCAGTTCTGCCTCCTTCGCCTGAATTTCCTCGTCCAATTTGTCAATAGCACCCTTGAGCGCCTCTTCTTTCTCCTTATTCTTCTCCGTTGCCCAAGCGATGCTCAAAGCTTTTCTTTCATCCCTCAATTTCTCGATTTGTTTGCTAATAGAGTCCATCTGATTTCCCCATACCTCAGAACGCTGAGAACACATCAAAGCTTAAGCTCCCGAACGCAAGCCTCGTAGGATAAGTACCTGTGCTTTCGAACTTCTCCTGCTAGGGATTCTTTCATCTACCTTCCTTTTCTCGTCAAAAGATCCACTACGCTTCATCGAGTCTGATTTCGAGTCTGGAGTGAAGATCTTCACGGGAGACTCTCGTTGCGGCGAATCCCCGGAAAGAGCATTACCGGGAGTATTACCGGTATTGCCCGTTAGTGTCCGTTAGTGTCCGAAGATTAGGGACTCCCATTTTCATCCCGGAATGCCCAGCAGCGGGGAGAGTCTCCGGTGAAGAACTGACACGTGTGGCTGATGTGGCAAAGACATTAAATGTCAAATTTTCGGGGCACACGATGCCTCAAAGCTCCAGCCCAGTGATGGTGTTTTCGTACCCAGGTTTCACCCATTGATCCTCAAAGCCATCTTCAAACTCAACATCCTGAGGGGTGTACTCACCAAATGCTGGGTAAGTCTGTTGATTATTTCTACTAAGATTACATTCCACACAAGTCAATCTACAATTATTCCACAGATGAGGTTGAGCATTATCAATTCTATCCACAGAAACATTATCAGCAGTAAATCCACATCTACACACAGGACATTGTGGATGATTATTAACAGTTCTTTTTATCCATTCCTCATCAATATGTTCTTTATCTTTCCAAGTTCTACCAGCTCTTTTGTCCTGAGATTCATATGAAGATACTTTCATTCGTAGTTTTTGAGAAATCATACTTTCTTTTAATCTGTAGCATTCTTTATCGCTGTGCTGATATATTTGTATCTGTGATAGGTCAGTTGAACGAGTTATAGCAGTCCAGAGCCACTTGCGATTAATTCTACAGGTGTTAGTATCGAATACGGTGATAGGGCCATCTACTGATAATCCTTGGAAACTATGACAGGTAGAGGCATATGATAATCTAAAATGCTTACTAATTAATTCTATAGGAATTCTTATTTCTTCCATATCACATACATCCTGTATTACAAATTCTTTTTTACTTACTTTAACAATTTCATAAGCATAGTTCACATATAGTTTTGGTTTCTTATTATATTTTTTACACACAATCTCCATACCAGCATAGTAGCAAATACCATCTACATAAACTTTTTTTCTCGGTTTCTATTGTAGACCGTGGATATACTTACCTACTGAACGGGATCTAAAGTTGTAGAAGGTAATATTGTTAAGAGTCTTTACTTTATCCATACTTTCAACAACTTTAAAATATTTTTTTAGCACATCAAATGGTTTAGTTTTTACATCAAATATTTCTTGTTTTAATCGTGCAAGAGTATTTCTTTCCTCGTCTGTTTTTACTCTCTTACAGATTTTAAGAGTGATTTGATTAGGGAACATATCATTCATAGCTTCAGTTGTTCTAACATCAAGGTCTTTGATGTTGTTAAACAGATATTCGTTTTCAATGGGATCCAATTGAGCTAAATCACCAGTAGCAATAAATTTTTTATCAACATGCTTATCCATAAATAACTTAATTTTTGATAGTTGATGTAGTGAATATATATAAACCTCATCAAAGCATATAACATCATGTGGTGAAATATCAAATTTTCTTATGTATTTACATTCGTTGTTTAACTTTAAACATATAATTATCTCTTTTTAAAATTTGATACGAAGAGCAAAAATTACCAAAACCTTTTTCATGTGCTCTAAAATTAGCGACATGCATTTGTAATCTTAATTTTGGATCCATAGTAGTAGAACCTATATATGTTTCTCTTGTATTTAAACATGTTAATCCATAAAAATACACTTTTCTTATAGTCATTACTTATGACTACAAAAAACTATACTATTTTTAAACGAACTATCCTTGAATTAAATCATTAGGCACAATGAGTTTACATTCAGGATTTATCGTAATAGTTTTGTTTTCTTTGTCTATTATAAAAACTTCTTTTGAAAAATCAAGTTGTAATTTATTTTCTGTGTTTTGTGTATTATTATCGTTTAATTGTTGATTAATAGTATCTATTGTTTGACCTACTACATTGTTTGCTATTGCAGGTGTTTCTTTGAAAAAAGCACCACCACCTTTTAATATTAGACATCATTATTAATTGTTAGATTTTTTATATGTTGTTTAAATCACATTTGCAATCTAACCTTGGACGAAATCACCACTTACTTCAAATTTAACACCTCCTTTAATTCTTACGACTGGATTAGCAGGATCAGATTCATCTGTTTCTAAACACTCTTCTAATTTTGCTAAACGAGGAAGGGTATTATCAAGATCAGCATTGTGAGCATCAATTCTCTCTTGAATTTTAGATTCCACATCTGAATTAAAAGTAGCTTGTGTTGCTTCAACAGCTGCAAGTCTAGCATCATCATCAGCATGTTGTTGGTCAAGTCTGGTAATTTCACCATCTACAAATGCATTTCTGTTGCTTACTTCACTTGCTAATGAAAGTCTTTCATTAGTTTCTGTTGCTAATTTACCTTCAATGTCTGCTTTGTTGTCATTAACAAGTTGGGTTAAATCACCCATAGCCTGAGTCATAGAAGCATTAGCATCATCAATTTGATTTTGCAAATCTGCTCTTGCTTGAGCATTGTTTGTTTCTGCTGTTTGAAAGTCAGAAATTTGTTGATTAAGACTGCTGAGAACAGCAGTTTTTTCGGTGTCTATTCTAACAATGGTAGGACCGGTAAGTAATCCATCAATTAAAACTGAATTACGGAAATGTGCGGTAGAAGAACTCATAGTTATAAAGATTTAGATAATTTTTATAAACAAAATTTCAAAAAAATAATTTTTTAATTCACAATCAAATAATCGTTAGTAGGGTCTAAATCAGTAATTGATGCCGACACTCTACCAAATATGTGTCCAATCATCACACATGCACCTAAAGTTAATAAAACAATTATTGTTCCTCCCATTACATGAACAGAGTTAATTTTCTACATCTGATTCTGTTACTGAACTTTCATCATTACCATCTTCTTCTATTTCTATGCTTACTTTTTCATCATTACTATCTTCTTTTGATTCAAGACTAATTTTTTCTTCCTCTACTTTTTCCTCTTCTTTCTTTTTAACACTATTTTTAACTGGAACTCTTTTGATTTTTTTAGCTGGTTTTTTTACCTCTTCTTCTTTTTCAATAGAAACGACTTCATATCCAGCACTTTTTAGAACTATAGGTGTCAATCTATCCATTAAAGTTTTTTTGTTTCTGGCACATTGAGATGTTCCTACTTCACGACACAATTCTTTCAATTGTGTAACTCTATAACCTTTTAAAGTTTCTCTAACATTACTAACATTATCCACATGATTACAATATGACTATGTATTTTTTTTTCATTCTAAACGAATTATGGATTGAAAATTGTAAAGGTTACAAAATTCAGACCATTCAATTCGATTCTATGTTGTGCCCCAGTTGGCATATTAGGATCAGAACCAGAATTTATGCTAACTGCTTTGTCTGCTGTGAGATTAAATGAATTACATGATGGAGATGATGAACGAACATTTAATGACACAACATTTGAAGCATGTTCTAAAACGGTAGATTTACCATTTTCTACACGAGGATTGTAAAAAGGTGGCTGATTACCACTTTCAAAGAAAACAACAGTAGATGAATTATTAATGACTCTTACAATAGGGACATTTACATTGCTAAATCCATTTTGAACATTGTTGCTATTGCTCATAGCTAATGCTTCAATTGCATTTAATCCATTTGTTAAATCTGTCAATGTGTTCGATAACAATGAACCTTGAAATGTAACATCTCCAGCAATTTTTGTATTGAAAACATGCAAATCCCCTGTGATGTGAATTCCATCATTATTGGATAAAATACGATTCGCATAATCTGTCCCTGAATTGTTATGAACGAAATCAATGTAACATGTTGGACTAACGAATTCAATGCTACTACCATTATGAACATCTTTTCCTAAATGAATACCATCGATATGAGGTTGTGTTGTGCTTCTCAAACCATTTACAAAAATGGAACTTGAAAATTGATGTTCGTTGTTAGATGAAGTAATTGGATTAAGTTTGTTTTCTGTTGTTGTTGTTTTTGTTTCTACATTATTTATTTTTTCTAAGATCTTTAATTTTACCTCCCCTACATTATCTGTTAACTCTAATTCATTACATGAAATTTGAACATTGCCACTGTTATCTTTGAATCGCATTTGAGGTGTACCTGAATGATTAGCTAATTGTAAATCATTGTCAATACTTAATATTTTTGGTTCTTTTCCTGATACAGATGAAGAAAATTTTGATACTTTGGTTGATAAAACACTTGCATCATTAACATTATTAGCATTAACAATCAAACCATTTGTAGCATCATTTGTTATTTTGTTTGACAGATCATAATCGCCTAATGTTGTTAATTTTTCTTGAAAATTAGAATTCATAGTAAATTTCATGTTTCCACTTACAATGTCAGATGTAATCCCGTGAACTAAACAATTTCTTGGATTCAAAGGGACACCGTCTAAATTAATAGCATTAAAAGTTCCATTCGTAGATGTTATTGTACTTGAAGATACATAATTAGGTCTAATAATGCCCATGTGTAAATCCCCTGTGAAGTGAATACCGTCATTTTTTGACAGAACACGATTCGTATAATCAGAACCTAATTGATGTACAAAATCAATGTAGGTTGTTGGAGAGACCATTTCCATAGACGAATTACCAGACAAATCAACACCCATAAAAAGTCCGTTTTGGTTTCCTGTGTTTTGAAATTTTATGCCATTCACAGAAACTCCTTCATCAAAATTAATGTCATTCGAATTGCTTGTAATCCCAACTATGCCTCCTGCTGAAGAATTGTTATCATTGTTTGTTCCACCAGATACATTAGGGTTAGGGATGTTTTCACCTGTAATACTAACACTCATTTTTATTAATAATGATTAGATATTTTTTTCTTATTCCTTAGTCTGACAAAACAAAGATACCATCATAGAATGATCTGTACCATTATTTTCTATTTCATCTCCATTACCATCTACAAGTGTAAATTTTAAGTTGCTTACATTCTTTTTTTTCATTAATTCAATCCTTTCACTTGGTTTCTCATTATCATATGAGATACTACCAAAAGACACATCGCCAGAGACTTCATGCACAACACTTGACAATTGACCTGCTAATTCTGTATCCAGTTGTAAATCAGTTTGAATGTAAACAGGTTTTGGTGATAGATTACTCATATTATCTGCTACATGCAATGTAGAAAGAGGTGTAGTGTCATTATAACCTAAAAATTTAGAGCATTCGTTTTTAATTATTTTGAAACTATTACTACAACCTGTGCTAAATTTTCCTGTTTTAGCATTGTGCACAGGAGTAAAAGTTCCTACTGTTGAGGCATTAGTTGAAAGTTTAGTTTGTAATTCTGTTGCTAATTCAGTAGCACCATAATTTTGTTTTGTTAATTCCATACTTGTTTTGTTTCCAGAACTATTCTCAATTTCTAAAATGTTATTTTTAGCTGACACATTGTAACAAGTAATTGGAAATCTTGCTCTTGTAATAGAAATAGAAGATACATTATCAATTACACTATTTAATTGATAATTTAAATTATTGGTTGTTCCAGTAATTCTATCTTTGCTATTAAAATAAATTTTGTGTTGTTTCATATTAATTTATATTAGAAATAAATTTTCATGATATAAATTTTGGTGGAATTTAACAACAAATGTTGGCGAAGCAACTCCAAATCCCAAAGGATTGGAATGATTGATAGAAAAATGAAATTAGCTACGAACTGTCACACTTTCTCCATCTTTTAACATAATGTATTGCTCGTGCATCATTAACACATCGATTTGTCTACCTTGATTAGCAATACCAGGTTGTAAAGAACCAACACCATCTCCTCCTTCAATTTTAAGTCTCATAGTTGCTCGGTTGGTGTTAACTCCTGTGTAATTACCTTCTTTGTAGTTTTGCGCATTGAAAATTAAAGCAGATTTACCTGCTTCTTTGAATTCTCCATAAGAAATTGTAGCATGTTTGTAATCTCCTAATAGATTTTTACCGATTCTGTTGTTCACAAAAACAACTTGAGGTAAAATGTCATCATTGCCACACTCAGTAAATCTTTGTTTGTTGATCTCCCAGTAAATTCTTTTAGCACTGGTTAGATCTTCAAAGAAAAATGATGCTCCAGCATTTGCATCAAACCCAGTTGGTCTACTAACAATTTTAACCATTTCAAGAATTGCTAAACTTTCTTGATATTCCTGAGAAACAGAGGTAGAAGCATTTTGTGTTCCACTAACTACATGGTACACAGGGAAACTCATAGATAAACCTCTCACATATGCTTTAGCAAGAGCAGCTTCAACAACTGGTGAAAATTCAAGAGCAGTGTGATGAACATATCCTTGTTTAATGAAAATATTGGCATTACCTGCTGCATTAGCATCATCGAAAATCATGGCATTGCTATCTAAAGTAAATTCAAATTCTAACCCACCACAATGATCAAGATGAAGGTATTTGTTTTGAGATGAAAACCCAGAGCAGCATGGCTGAAAGCAATGAACAGCTCCATCTGCTGTAAAAAGTCCATCGTGATGGAATTTTTTGTAACGACTTTCTGTTTCAAGTAATCCTTCAACAAAATCTCTACCAGCAACAATGTTAGCAGCAGCAACATCAGCAGCAATGTTAGTAGCAGATACAAATTCTGTGTCAGATACAACATGGGCAACTGTGTAACTGTTTCCATTGAATTTAACAACAGAACCTGGTCTTAGTTCAGTTAAGAATTGAGTTCCTACACCAAGTACTCTTGATGGTGAAGCGGGAGTGGTCACAGCAGCAACAGGAGCAGCATTGGCTGCGGGAAAATCAGCCGCACCTGCTGGAAGAGTATCAGCTACGACCTGAGCCACAGGTGCTTTTAATTCTAAGGTGTTACCAGTAATATCAAATTTGCTATGAACTGTGTTGAACAATCCTTGGTCATCATGAACACCTTCCACATTTAACAAATTATTTTTAACTTCTTTAGTCAACAAAGTATCTTGTAAAATTTTAGTAACAAGGTCATAGTTGTTAATTTTTTCAATGATGTTACCTCTACCATCTCTAATGATCATCTCTCTAAAGAGAGAATGAACTCCACCTTCAGCAAGTCTTAATCTTAATTGGTCAACCGCTGGTAAATCAGCATCTCCAGCTGTTCTGGCAGCAACATTTAATTGAAAATGTAATTCAGATGGGTCTACTGCTCTTTGTTGAGCTGGAACAAAAAATCTCATTTTGGTATTCGCTTTTTTAGCATTGTTACTATTTTTCATCTCTTCTCTAAAATGAGAGACTGAATCAATGAAAATTTTATCCATAGGGGGTAAACTGTAGTCGATTTCTGGAAATCTACTAACATCGGTAGTTTCACTAATTGCATCCATGTTAACAATGTGTAGATGAAAAAAATTGTATCAAAACGAATGTAATTTTTTCATGATGTGTTTTTTTTTTAATTCACAATGCCACTTGACATTCTGTATCTCTGTTGATTTTGTTTCACCTTTTTAATGACATCAGCCATTTTGCCTTTAGAAGATTTCATCTTCTTCTTAACTTTTTTCATGGCTTTTTTCACTTTGCTTTTCTTTTGAGACACTTTACCTAAAACATCATTTAGTATTTTATTGCCTTGACTACTTACTTCTTTTTTTAATTCACTTTTTGCTTTGTTTGTTAAATTTTCTAATGCTTTTCCACTTCTTAAATCCATTAGCTGTTGCTCTAATATTTCTATTTTTGTCAATTTGTGCTTTTAATGAATCCATAGCTTCATCTGTAGATTGCATTTGTGTTGGATCAAATCCTAATCTTGCTGATGCTTTGCCTTTTACATCATCATGTCTTTTCATAGCTTCATCTGATAATTCATCTTCAACACCATCAAATCGTTTCACACCTTCTTCTCTCAAATTAGAAATACCTTCGCTAAATGAACCAACACCTGGTCCTCTTTTGTTAAAATCTAATTCACCAGTGGCACATGCGGTTCCTGCCTGCAGCACAGTGTCATGAGGTAAAGATTTTGAATGTGCTGACTCAATGGCACCTTGAATTGCTAATCCACCTGCCATTAATTCTGGAGCAAATGCCCCTCCAGTAGCAACATTAGCTAAAGCAATTCCAGTCCCTGCGAGTGCCTGTTGGACTTCTTGTTTTTTCAGTTGATCTCCAACTTCATGGGCTCCTTTTTTGATTTCATCACCTGCCATGACAGACACATCTTTGACAGCATCTCCTGCTTTTGTGAAGTCTTTTTTGATTTGCTTTGTTGCATGCCCTGATGATTTTTGCACATCATTAACAGCCTTTTTGAATCCATCTTTCATCTCATCAAATGATCCCATTGTCATCACAAGAACAGAAAAAAAATCATTGTGGCATTTTGTTTGTGACTGTTTGCAATGATTGTTCCACAATCCATCGAACACAAAGCAGATGAAAAACAACAAAAAGTTGCAGACATGAATGATTCTGAAGAATGCAAAGACAGAATGATGGAAGAGATGCCACACAGAAAAGAATCAGAGGATGAAAAACACATTGATGCTCACCAGTCTTGTTGTTCAACTTCTGACAAAAGGGCTTCAGAGTTTTTCCTGAAATCTGGTGCAATGTTCAGTGTTTCAACATTCAGTGTGCTTCAAGTTGCAACAGCAAAAAATGTAGCAGAAAGAAATGCTTTTTCAAACGTTGTCATTCTGACACTTGGAACATTTCTGCCAAGTCCTGAAATCAAAGAAGATGAGAAAAAGTGATTCATCTGAGTTTTCTGGTCGCATCATCAACAGAAATTTTGCCTTCCACAGAAACTGGAATTGCTCCATCAACATCTGGTGAGTCGTGTGAATCTGCATTGAATTTGTTTTCCATTTCAGTCACAAGCTCTGATTTTTCAATGGTTCTGACACTTTGACAATCACCACAAACACCTCCTGTAGCCTGATTTGATGAGATGTTTTTTGATGTTTTTTTTGATGACTCACCATCATTGTGAGCCATTTCATCTGCTACAGTGGCCAATGTGACGGCCAATCCAAATTGTGGAAACACAACTTGAGATCCCTGATGCACAACACCAAGACTGCCGTGAGACACAGAATCCAATTCACTCAATGCTCCTTCAGCTTCATTTGCAGCAGCAACTGGATGTGTCAGTTTGTCTTCAAGATGATTTGCTCCTTTTTTTGTTCCTTTGTTCACAGGCTTAGTTGCTTTTTCTGTGGGAATTCTTGGAACATGCATTGGTTTTGGTTTTGGAAAATGTGGCTTTGGAATGTGGATTGGTTTTGGTTTTGGTGGTGAAGAATTGTCATTTCCCATGTGTCATTGTCAACGTTTAGATGACAATTAATTGACATTTGACACCTTTCAAATGTTCGTTTGATGCTCACAGGCACTTCTTTTCTCACAAATTCTCTCGCAAAAAAACCAGCAGGTTTGACAGCTGGGACCATGACAGCTGATTTTTTTGAATGTGAAAAAGGATTTGCTGTTTTTTTTTGGACGACTGTCAAATGATGATGATTTGTTCCTGATTTTTTTGAATGTGATTCTGGCAAAAGTTCATCCACATTGATCATGTTTGGATGTTCATGAAACTTTGAAAATTGATCATGCACCTTTCATTCATTGGTTGCTTGCGATTGCAATGTGGAAATGAATGATCCACAGAAGACATTTCATCAAGTGTTTCCACAATTTTTTTCTCAGTGCATTTGCCTGTTGACATTTCTTCAGCCATCTTTTTCAATTCAGTTGAAGGTTGTCTGCTAAAAACAATCAAATGTTCGGCATTTGTGCGAACATCAGGAGAAACAATTTTGCAACACTGACTGGTGATCCAAACACATGCACCACATTTTCCACCAGCAAAGAACAAATCTTTCAATGTTTCACTTTTCATCACTTTTTCATCTGAAGCGAAATCATCAATGATTGTCAATGTTTTTTTCATGTGTTTCTTTTTGTCTTTTAGTTCTTTTTGTTCTCGCATCACTTCATGAACCATGGCTCCAAACTCTTTCTCTTTGAACTTTTCTTCAAATTTCATTTCTGCTTTTTCATTTTTTGCCTTTGTTTCTGCACGTTCGTCTTCAAAGTGAACGTTTGGAGAGTGAAACAAAACAACATCAAAGAAGTTTCTTGAATGTCTTTTACGAGTTGACAAATTTGCCATCACCACTGATTTTCCACTTCCTGTTGGAGCTGTGAATGAGCATCTGTTTGGAAACGAAGGTGTCAAGTTGCAATTGTTGTGGATCTGTTTTTTTTTGGTTGTCATTGTTGGTTTCATGTCTAATTTTTTGCATTTGCCCTTTTCAGAATTGGTCACATTGTGATTGCAATGGATGATGACAATCACAATGAAACGACAATCATTTCAAACATTCATTTTTGTTTGAATTCTTCTTGTGCTTTTGAACATTTTTTGGTTCTTTGATGTCTTTTCAAATTGGATTTTCCAACAGAACAACCACAGAAGGGACATTTGATTTTTTCTTCAAATTTTTCTTTGTTCTTTTTTCTGTGATTCGCAAAGTGTTCTTTTCTTTTTTCCTTTGACAATTCTTTGTCATCTTCATGACATTTTTTGTTTGGTTTTGCCATTCGTTCTTTGTCATCTTGTCTGCATTGTTTTGATCGTTCTTTGTTTGTTTCTCTCCATTCTTTTGCAGTTCTTGTGGGTGCATTTTCATTGATGCATTTGTTGTTTTCCATGCAAAATCGTTCTCTGGCTTCTAATTCATGTTCAGAATCACAAGGGAAATTTTCAACAAGGGTTGTGATTGCATTTTCATTTTCCAATGATTCAAATGATGTCATGAATGAACCTGTACCCTTTTTCCAACATTTCAAATTTTTTCTATGACCAGATGATCTCACACTTGAACTTTGAATGGCAGAACCATGACAAATTGAATCTTCATTTCCTGACATGTGCAGTTTGCAAATTTTTCCTTTGGCATGATCTGGCACATGTTTCATTGTGTTCATGTGTGTTCACATCTTTGAGTCATTTTCATTGAAAAAACAAATCAGAAGCATCTTTCATTTGTTTTGATTTGATGTGAGCAGCATGCACATCTGCTACTTCATCTTTCTTCTTTTTGCATGCTTGAGACATGTGATGAGGCACCATGCCGTGAGTGCAATTGATTTCAAATGCAGGTCGCAATTCCTTTGGATCAAAACCTCTTGCTTTGAACGGAGGTTCAACTGGAACTTCAACTTTTAGTGCTTTCACATTGGCCATCTTTGCTGGCAATTTAGCAGATGGTTTGGCATCATCAATGGCCTCTTGCAATTGAGGTTTGTGTGTGATGCTCGTGTCATCCATTTCTTTCACCTTCAATCTTGCTTGAGATTTGATGAATGGGTTTTCATGATCAGCATTGCAATTGATTTGTGATTCATTGGTCACATCACGTTTACCTCCGAATGGATGAGTTGCTTCTTGGATCAATCCTTGCCTCATCTTGGTCTGACAGATTGCATTTTGTCTTTCTGAAACATCAGGTAGCGGTCTCTGAAAATCATCATGTTCTTTCATTTCTTTCAAAGATGAATCTGTCAATTTTTTCTCACCTGTGTCATCTGGTGTTGATTCAAATCCAGCAGGTGCCGTTGCAGGAACAACTGGGGTTGGACTGAAACCTGGTTGTTGGTCAAATCTTTGTGATGGTGTTGCTTGTGTTGGAACATCACGACCAGATGATCTTGCTAATGCTGGTAGTTTTGCTTCTTGTGCCATCTGTTGTTGTCTGTTTTCTGGTGCTGGTGCTGGTGCTGGTGCTGGTGCTGGTGCTGGTGCTAGTCCTCCTGGTGCTGGTCCTCTTGGTGCTGGTCCTCTTGGCGATGGTGTTGATGATCTTGACCCATTTCTAGATGGTGGTGGTGCTGGTGTTCTTGTCATTTTTGGCGGTGTTTGTGCTCTTGGTGGTGTTCTTGAATCTTCTGTTGGATCACTGATGTCAAATCCGTTGTCATTGGCACATGTGATTGAATTCTTTTCCATGTTCGACAAATGTGTTCTTGTTTCTGTCATTGGACCAATCACCGCAGTGTCAGTTTTTCTCACCACAAGTTTTCTGTCACCTCCAATGGAGTCTTCATTGAAAATCATCCAAAGAAGATGATCAACATTGACTTCACTTGGAACTTCATTTCCTTTTCCATCTTCTTCCATCAATGGAAAACAATTGTTCCACTGTCGTGTGAACCTTTTTTCTGTTTCTCTCAAATTGCTCACATGTCAATTGAGTTGAGATCATTTTTTTCAAATGCAAAAATCCAAACTGTTTTGACAAATGTCTGATGAGGAAAAACAAAAAGCATGTCACAAACCAAACAGAGAAAAAATGACAGCACACCAAAAGAAGAGATGTCAAGAAAAAAAAGAGAAGACAAGTGAACACAACAAGAAACATTTTGAGGATGTTCGTAAACCAAAAATGAAAGAGGAGGAAAAGAAGAAAAAAGAAATTCCAAAGGTTCCTAAAAAAGTTGATGGCATGACAGCATCATTTGATCAATGTTCGTTTGAAATCATTGTGAAATGCACAGTCATGTTGTGATGAGCAATGATGACAAGGATGAAAAAGTTCCAACAAAACCAAAGGTTGATGATGAAACTGTAGAAGCATTTGTGAAGAACATTGACAATCACAAGGGACAAAATGGAGACACATTGATTGAACTTGGTCTTGCTAAACCAGATGTTGAAGAAAAAGAACAATGTGGTGGACCATCTTGGCATGATGGATTTGAGGACATTGACAATCACAATGATGACATCAATGGTCATGAAACAAAAACTGTCAATGTTCAACTTGTTCATGATGTCATTTTGTGATCATGATGGCAATCATGATGATCACAAAATTGCATTCATTGTGTTTTGTTTCCTAACTCTTCTGATTTCTTCATGACAAAATCTGATTTTTCTTCCAATTTGACCAATTTGCATTTCCTGAACTTGACACATTCATGATCATCTACAAATTTTTTCTGCTCTTCGGATGGATTAGGATCACCATTGAGCATGTGTTTTTTTCAGTTCTTTTGTGACGAGACAGTGATGCTAATCCAATCATGCAATTGCAGGCTTTGCATTCTGCCTTTCGTAGCCATTTTTGAGAGTTCTTTTTGTGGCATTCTTTCACACATCCTGAAGTTTTGGATTTGAACATTTTGTTCAATCCTTTGGGATTTAGAGTTGCTCCGCCAACAACATTTTCGCTCATTGTGATGCTGCAGATTTTTTCTTTTTGAACCATTTTGTGGTCGTTTCAAAACTCTCAAAAAAACTGTGGTTTTTTTTCAAATTTTCATTCGTTCAATTCTCACTTGAAGAAATCTAATCTGTGATGATGATGTGTCTGATGACACAATGAAAAGTTTTTTGAAAAAATTTAGAAAGTTTAGTTCTCTTCAAAAAAAGAACTTGCAAAAGCTTTTTGCTAAAATTGAAAACAAAGAGATGAAAAATGGTCATGGATGCAACATCAACACCAACCGATTAGTCAAGATTGGTGGCAGAACTTGCAATGAATCAAATGTTGAAGGTTCACCTTTTGAAGTCATTGGAAAAGGATGCCAAAAAAATATCTGTTCATCAGAAAAGAAAGAAAGAAGCAGAACTAACAGCTGAAGAAAAAATGAAAAGAAAATGTGTCAATGAAAATGTTCCAGGTAGAGACATGAAACAACATGGAACAGATGATGGAGATTGCATCAATGCTTGTGCGAGAGATTGTCATGAAGATGAAACGAAACACGATGAAACACATTGTCCCTTCTGTGATGGATTTGTGACCAAAAAACATTGTGACAAACACATTCTCAAAATGTGTTGTCCCTTCTGTGATGGATTTGTGATCAAAAAATGTCATGACAAACACATTCTTTGTGAAAAGCATGCAAAAAATCTTCTCAAATTGAACAATGAAATTGAAAATGCCAATGAAAGTGAGGAAGAAAGCCCGAATAGCATTGAAATCAAAGAAGCTGAATTGGAAAGGCACGATTGAAACAGGAATGAAAAGAGCTGAACAATTAGCACATGACGATGCCATGGATGTTGAAGATGTCATTGTTGTGAATGCTTGGTTCGCTCGTCACAAATGCACATCTAAACCAGGATGCGACAGATGGAAAAATGATGGCAAACCGATGGACCAATCACAAAGAAATGAGAGAAGAGGTGCTGTGGCTTGGCTTTCGTGGGGTTCAGATGCCGGATGTGAATGGATGAACAGCAAAGCAGTTCAAGATGCTGTTAAAAAATGTGAGATGAGCATCAATGAGAAGCATGTGCCCAAATCGTTGAGCAAAAAAGATGGGGAAAAACAAACAGAGAGCATTTTTCATGGCAGAAACAGACCAAAGTTGAGAAGTTTCAAAAGCAAGAAATCCAAATGGACACAAAAAGCAGACAAGTGTTTCAAAGGTGATGCATCCTCATCCAATGTGACTGAAGTTTTGGATGTTCCTTTGAAATCTTCAAGAGAAATTGTGAACAAAGGCAAAGGAGCTCACTGTTCTGGAGGAAGTCGTCCAAATCAAAGTGCCGAGTCTTGGAGCAGAGCCCGTCTGTGTTCTGTTCTGTTTGGTGGACCATCTCGCAACATTGACAAAAAGATGGTTGACAAACACGATGTTCCTTTGTCAAAATGAAAAATCCACAGTGATGTGATGGCATCAAAAAAATCAACCAAAAGACAGAAAGATTCATTAGCAGCTCATGGCAAGCATCATGGCAAAAAACACATGGCTTCCATGAGAATGAACCTTGTGTCAGGTGAAACTTTCAAAGAAGCACACGAGATGGCAACTGAAAAGTGTGGTGAGCAAGTGATTTTTGTTGTTGTCATCAATGACAACAAATCTCATTGAATGTTTGTTGAAAACAATGGAATTAGAGAAACGATCAAAAAAATTAGAAGAAAGGATGAACAAATTGCAAAAAATTGACAAGTTGTTGATGACAGAAAATGGTGATTTGTTTGTCAAATTGCAAATCATGAAAAAACCATTTGATTTTGATGAAGATGCAAAATGGGCTGTGCATGATGTTTCAGTAGATGATCAAATGCCAAGGTGTTTCACATGTTCATCTTCTAATTTGATGTTGTCTTTGTCATTTGATTTTTCACAATGTTCTCTAAATGACTTGTCAAAATTCTTTGATTTGACATCATTAGGTGACACATTTCCAATTGTTCCTTCTGCACTGCCATCACTGTGTTTCACTTTGAAGGTAGCAGGTTTTTGATGGTCATTTTTCTTTGCTTTGTTTGCATGGTCTGACATTTCAACGATGCATTTCTGCTTTTCATTTCGCAAATTGCATGCAGGTTTTGACTCAATGTCTGTGAGTTTTTCAAATTGTTTGCAATCCAATGTTCCAATCAATTCACTTGATCTTGTCAATGTCCTTTCATCGCCTCTGTCTACCAACAAGTTGTTTTTTTCAGCATGCTGTTTTGATTTGAGTTCACATTCATGAACCATGGAGTTTGTTGCTGCCACATTTTCATTCTTTTCTGTTGCGAACAAACAATGCAATTTGCAACCCATCCAAGGTCTTTTGGAGTCAGTGCAACCATGATGTGAAATGCAATCTTTCAATCTTGATGCTGGCTGAGTTCCCTCACCTTGCCCAAGTTTGACAACAAGTTCTTCAGTGGGTTTTCTTTTGTGTGTGTCCATGTTTGATGATGTCACATGCAAAAATCTTTTGTTTTTCAAAGATTCAAATTGTTTTTCAGTCAGCCATTCATCTGATGGTTTTCCTTTTTTTGATTCAAATGTTCTCATTCATCACTTTGCGTGAGAACAAGTTTGCAGTGTTTTCAACGATGCTCTGCTGTGGATTTTGCCATGTCATTTTCAACAAAGATTGTTTTCACAAAACACATGGGATGTGCCTGTGATTTTCATCATGTCATCACAGCAATTCAGTTCAGCAGCAGGTCGTCAGTGGGTGAAGCTTTCATGTTGCGCATTTTCGCACATTTTGCCACTGATTGCTGATGGGAAATCAAATGCAGAACACTTGACGTGTCATGCTCGTGCAATTTTGCCATGTCATTCTAGCAATTCAGTTCAGCAGTGGGTCGTCAGTGGGTGAATTTTTGAAATGAAAATTTTGTGTCATTCCCCCACTGACGGCAGATGGGAAATCAAATGTGGGGCATGGTGCAGCAGTCTGCTGCAGCACACGCGCGTTCCATGTGGCTGATTGTCCTAGCTAGCGCTAGTGCATGCGCATGCACGTGTCCGCGAGCTGCAGCATGCATGCGCTCTGGCATGGCGCTCTGCAGTGCTCCAGCTGGCGGCCACAAGTGACAGCCACGCACAGGCAATCTAGCAATCTGCAGCAGTGCTAGCTAGCCAGAGCAGCACTGCTAGACTGCTCACTGAGCACCGCCCCACTTGTTGCCCATCGTCACAGCTGTGGTCGTCACAACACATTGTTGCATGAAATGTCACACGCTCGATCACAGCGAAGACCAACAGATTTGACATCAACAGCGCTGAATGATGGACATGTGAATGCAATGTGTGCTCCTCCGCCATGTGCATGATGTCACTTGATCACTTGTGATGTGACTTGTGTTCTGCATGTGTGATGTCACTGTGTCTGTCATCATCGCTTAGCCGCTGCATTCTAGCATTGCTGCACAGCTACATGAGGATGACCAGTCATTGAACAAATTCAATTTGATTGATCATTGTGTCCGTCTCTCTTGCAGCTGTCATGCTGTCTAGCTCTTGCAAGGCTCCGGTGCTTGTTAGCTAGCGTGCCCGCCCCTGCTGTCGGCGTCAACAACGCGCACGCGGCATTCATCGATTGCATCATTGGTCGTGTTGGTGCATTCCACGTACACATTAGCATGTGCACGCACGCAATTAACGTTCTGCGCATACAAATAGAATTGCCGCCATGATCGATGTGCATGCGCGTGCGCGTGGCGTACTAGCGTAGCTGAACGTGTGCACGTAGCGAGCATCATTGAGTGCCACAATAATTACCTCTCTTTCTGCTCATTGCACAATTCTCGCTATTGTCGTCTATGCTGATTGATGCCATGCACCATGCAACGTTTGTATGACAGCGTGCACATCAAATGGCAACAATTAATGCACACCCTCGCAACACACGCTGTGGTAATGATAATGAAATGTTAACGCTGGTAGTTATTATATGCTAGAACGCCGGCTTAATATTAGGGAGCGCGCAGACGAGGCACGTTCACTGCTCACGCGATACTACACAAACTTACGCCAGAATCTTGGCTGCATCCACTATACGCGCCCTGATTTCGTGCGTGTAGTCAGGAACAGGCCCTGTATAGAATTATATGTAAGATCGTGACAACGAATAGCTCTAAGTACAGAAGAGTAGTAGCTAGAAGGTGTGGTGCGCCTCAATAATCGGCGGTGCTCAAATAATCATCAGTGTCGTCGTTATCCACAACTACATCTTCATCATCATTTTTGATATCCGTATCGTCGTTATTACTATCATCATCATTGCTGTTACATAATTCTAACGAGGCACCAGAGAGGGATTCTTCGATAGTTGGCAGCAGCGCTTCCAGCTGCTGCCTTCTCTTCAACAAGAATCTTGTTATATATTGAATGTGTATATATTTTATCAGTCCAGCTCAAACAAGCAGGTTTCTACAAATCGGTACAACATTAAAAGATATTGAAATTGCGTACACACACACTCGCACACACACACACACACACACACACACATACACACGCGCGCACAGAAAGGGGGGGAGGGGGGGAGACGAAAATGTAAATAGTATGGAGCATACGTGTGTGTGTGTGTGTGTGTGTGTGTGTGTGTGTTGTGGGACAACAACTAAAATCTGTCAATTATTCAGCTTTCTGTCTTAACAAGTTATCGGTGATAGGAAATACAATTTAATATTTTGCAAAGGAAAACTATTATAACAGAAACATTATCAAGAAATACTTGCAATTGGTCCTTATTTTGTTTTATTCTCAACGACATCATCATCATCTATATCACCATAATTATCGATATCAACTTCGTTATCATCATTATTATTATTATCATCATCATCACGCATCATCACTTTGGATTTCCTTCCTCCTCATCGTGCATCATTACACTTGCTTTAAACTCCACCTGGAAAAAATAATAATTTAAACCACGAGACTCGATTTGACACAAGTTCCCTAATACGTCTTAACAGAACCTCCACAGAGATAATCTTCGCACCACTCCGAATGGCATATACCATAGGCAAGATCTGAAAGATAGTTATAAAAAAACAAAAAGGACCCTCTTATTATTCGTTGACTCATCATCTACAGATGTCCAAACTATTTAAACTCGATCCCTTTACTGCTTTGCGAGTAACAATTGTATTCATCGTGGTATGGTGGCAGAAACGAAGAAGTGCTGCGTGAGTGCTGCTTGTAGTAGAAACTGAAATCTAGTCGGAAATGAGGTGCGGCTGTCTCATATATGTATTATTGCTGGCAAATACTATTAGAAAACCTGAGCATCCCACAAGCTACCATCATAGCGTAACCAGAAGTCGGCCCATTCCTGCCGTACTCACATGCCTTACTTTTGTGCCGTTAATATCTAAAATGCACAGCACTGGAATCTCGACCAGCATCATCATCGTTGTCGTCTTCATCATTATTATTCATTACTATTCATCGTCATCATCATCATGATCGTTATTATCGTTGCGTAGCTCCCTGATAAACTAGAAGCAATATCGCCATCATCACCACCACCTTTCTGAACGCAAAGGGCCCAAACAGCCAGTCGATGTCCTGCCATTTGCTGCTACTGTAGTACTTATTCGCAGTTCTGTTTCTTCCACCACTAGAACCGGACTTGCTTTTGTGAGCAGCAGCATTGGGAAAGCGATAATTCTGGTCACTGTCGAGGCCGTCATTGCTAGATCCAGACATCCCAACCATCCTCAGCTTCTCGCGAGCCATTGCATTAAGGTATGCTGCGCCTGTTATTAGGTTCACGGTTTACGTCATCTTGCTATTTTTCATACTTACAAGCTTATTCCTTTCCAAAATGCAGTTGGATACTTTAATTAACATTGGCAAACGTGTAAAAGGCAAAACTAGACACGACGAAGGGAATACAAACAAGGGGCGGTGAGGGGGGGGAGGGGGGGGAGGGGGAGAGAATGCAGGGTTCCACACAGACAACAACCAAATGATTCGGAGTGGTACTGGCCAATCGGATACCTAACAGTGTTGGTAGTAAGTGAGCAGCAAACAAATGAAGGAGCCGCAGAAGAATGTGAAGATCATCATCTTTCTGACAATGAAATAATTACGTTTTCCCGAAGTACGAGTCATCTCTTTTAGGCACGGCGATGTCAGCACGCAGATATTCCATCCTCTACATATAACACGCACACACAAACACGCACACACACACATATATATATATATATATATATATATATATTTACACATAACACACACACACACACATATATATATATATATATATATTATATGTAATATGTATTGATTGATATATATTAAATATAAATAATGTAAAACTTATATGAATTGCATGTGCAAGATTAACGTGTGTTCATTAAGTATTGGATATGTGTCTCTCTACCACAGAACGGTTTCACAACAAGAGGTAGTGATGCCGAGAACAACCTTTCTGATAAAATCCCAGTGCAATGGCATATCTCCTTTCTCTAATTCCTTCATTCACAACACAAACGCACGAACATAGATATATATATATATATATATATATATATATATATATTAATCAAATTTGTACGTGACTAAGGAACATAATGTCAGATTCAGGAAGGAAATTTTCTCACACACCTGGAAAGCAAGGATGGCGTGGTTATTCTTCCCCTTAACCATGCGTGCTGCAAGCTCCAGCGCCTCTCTCAAACCTACGCCTTTCTTGCCTTTGTATTCATTATCATTTTGTCAATTTCTACTTTCACGCAAGCTGAAACAATGGCATATTTCCCCTTCCCTATTCGTATTCATTCAAAAGATATGCTCTAGTGTCATTCATTTCATTGACCTTTTTTCGATTGCTTTCTAACAACGGCTCCTGCCTTACGCATTATTTGCCGCACTTCCTCACTGGGAGAGTTGTCGCAGACGGCGACATTGAAGCCAGCATCGCGGGCATTTTTAATTGATGCGATAGACTAACATTGAAAGAGCAGATTCACACCTTAAATTCTTAAAGTGGTTGTACTCAAATGCCAAGTGAATGGCGTCTACTACGAGCACTGCTCTGCTACGACACTTGATAAAACTTACTTCCTTAAATCTCGGAGTTGAGATGTTCGGGTACATCGTGGCCGCAAAGATGACGAGATCAATGGCCTGCTTTACCTCTGGCCCACTGTTGCTTCCTGCCGTAGCGGTGTTCATCATAAACTCTCCCCTTGAAGTTGGAAACCCCAAGATCATAACGAGGAGGAAAAATAATGGGAGTACGACAATTCCCAATCCTACATTATTACAACGAAGCTTAACACAGCTGAAGATAGAAATATACTAGAAATAGTGACCTAGTGACTGCATCTTCCGCGTTGCTGCGGAGATCGAGGTCATCGCCATAAATGGTATTCTCCTGGACGCTTTAGCAGTGTCAGATCCCATTTTGCTTTCCGCCTTGTGCCAATGGGGTTCTTATCTATTCCAACACATCCAAAAACTCGCTTGAATATATATATATATATATATATATATTATATATATATATAATTATACAGGTAGGGTTTATATATATATATATATATATATATATATATATATATATATAAACCCTATAGTTTTACATCAGCAGAAAGAGTTACTGGTCGAGTAGCCTTGGTGAGCAGATGCAGCCTAGGCCACGTCTGCCATTCTGCCTGATCTATTCGACTTGTTCCCGTTCCGATGACGATAGAGCATCTTTAGTTTAAATCAAGACTGTTCTGTATCTGCGACAGGGATATCAAGCGTATTTCGGACGGAAAAGCGAGCTACAACTCTCTCCTGGGTGATGGGAAAAGTAGGCGTCTCTTCCTTTCCGTCTTGGGGAATTAGCCAGGGATAGCCTTGTACACTGGAATTTCCTCGAGGAAAATCCTTTAATTTGATATTCCAGCAGGATTTCCTGATGCGACAAGGTAGTCGGGGGAGAAATAGGCGATAGTTGGGTGCTGTACCGACTTTTTTTGGCATGAGCCTGGACAATGACACACATCATTTAGGTCGTAGCCCCGACCCCTTTCAAAAAGCCGCCAACCCCTTGTGCTGCTTTACTGCCGGTCCACTGGGGGACAAAGGGGGCAATTGGAAGTCAACAAAGAGTATCGATAGCACATAGGCTTTCAGGAAAAGCAAGGATGGCGGAGATTTTGATAGGAAACAAGACGAAGTATCGCATGAAGCACAAAATCGGCAGCGGCTCCTTTGGTGATATATATTTAGGAGAAAATGTCCGAACCAAGGAGCCTGTGGCCATAAAATTGGAAAATAAAAACACAAAGTATCCTCAGCTCACGTACGAATACAAAGTTTACAGAGCTTTAGAATCTGGAACAGGCATTCCAAACGTGCATTGGTGTGGCACTGCTGGCAAATGCAACGTTATGGTCATGGATCTTCTAGGGGAGAGCTTGGAATCTTTATATACAAAATGCGGTCGTAAATTTAGCATGAAGACGATACTAATGCTTGCGATTCAGTTGATTGATCGTATTGAGCACGTGCACAAATGCTTCTTCCTCCACCGTGACATCAAACCAGACAATTTCCTTATGGGCAGAAACAGCAACAAGAAAATCCTCTTTGCCATCGATATGGGATTAAGTAAGCGCTACATGCATCCGACCACACTCGAGCACATTCGGTACCGAGACAAAAAAAAATTCACAGGAACTCCTCGCTACGCCAGCATCTGCACCCATCATGGAATAGAGCAGAGCAGACGTGATGATTTAGAATCTCTAGGCTATATGCTCATGTATTTTAACCTGGGTAAACTCCCATGGCAGGGCCTAAAAGCTCGTACCAAACAGGAGAAATACGATAAGATTGGAAACCGCAAGGAATCCATCCCTGTCGAGGCCCTCTGCAAGGGTTTCCCAAAGGAGTTCGCACTGTACCTCAACTACTGCAAAGAGCTCCGCTTCTCCCAAAAACCAAACTACATATACCTTCGTTCCCTCTTCTCTGAGCTCTTTAAGAATTGTGCATATCGGGATGACTGGATCTTCGACTGGATGATCAAGTCTAATCCGGAGCCCAAGTCAATGGATATTGGCGTCCGGTATTTAAATGAACCTAGGTACCGGCAGCAGCAGGACATAAGCGAGGCCTACATGAAGCTTCAAGCCGATAGAGACCAGCTCAAAAAGAAATGCGCAGAGCAGGAAGAAAAAATGAAGATGATGCGTAAAGAGATCGAAGATCTTAAGAAGCACATCAGTGCGAAGGCATCGAAGCCTTATGTGTCGAATTCTGGTGACAATTGAAGATGTTCTAATTTTTAAAAAATGGGAGCGCGAATAAATCCTTCCACCTTCCATCACATGTAAATTGTTTGGGAGAGTGATAAAATAATGAAAACAACATGGCACACAATAAAGCATACAAAAAAATATGCATTTAGGCCGATATGTAAGGCATTGCTGTGAGATAGATGAACCCGAGATAAGGGGTTTAGCGGGGGCGACTAATTGAGACTATTATTATGATAAATAAATATTTTAGTAGTAAATATCATTCTGTATTCTCCACGCAGTACCTGCCTATAGTAAGAAGCACACACTAAATAGTCACAGTTACTGTCTAGGTTGTACATATCGAGCACAGCGTAATAACTAACTCTCTGTATGTGTGCATGTAACACGCACATACACGTGTACTAATGTACACAATACACACACACACACACACACATATATATATATATATATATATATATATGTGTGTGTGTGTGTATGTATATTCTATTTATATAGTAGATATGTGCTAGTAGTACATTTACGTCGCGCGCGCGCAGCATCATCGATCATCAACGCCTCTAGCTAGCTAGCTAGGCCTCCTCAAGCGCTAGCATGACACACACAATTGCACAAACTAACAAACACAATCTAATGAGCGCTGTGCATGCAAGTCATCAGATGGAAACAAACAGACACAACACAAGCGTGCAGCCGCTGCATTGCACATGTAGCTACATTAGGATGACCCTTGAAAAGATTTAATCAATGCGCTACATCCGTCTCGTACAACTAGATAAGTCAACAGATGCAAATGTAATCATTTCGATTAACTACACCCGTCTCACAAGTCAGATGAGCTAAGAGTCGATGCCACAGTGTCATACGGCACGAATGGCCACGACTGGCATAGCTAGTCGTAGCAATGTGTCAAATATGTGCTACAATGACCGTATGAAAAAAGACTCTACTTCATTTTACATGATTTAAGATAGCTACAATGATGTACGTAGCAGTATCTAGAGTATCGTAGTGCATGGACTGTGCAAGGCGTGCGCACAAGATGAACACAATGTTTGACATTTATAGTGAGAACAAACAAAAGTGAGATCTTTAAATCAAAGTTTTTTTAAAGTATAAATGTAATGACAACGATACGTGGACATGTATTGCTGCGATATATAATCTGTACATACTTCTTGCTGTGTACACTGTGCTACTAGCTAGCTACACAAGTTGCTGAACAATTAGTTTAATTGTATCCAAATATATTAATGGCCGAAGCTTTGTCTTGAATCTCTGTGTTTACTGTAACAGCTTTATTGACGACTAGCTTGCAGGATCAGCAGGAATATGAGCAACTTGTCCTTCCTTCGACAGGTGCATTCTCTTGTTGCTAAGTTTCCTCTCACGTCTACGATCACGCAGCTTCGTGAAAAGAGAATAAGGTGCTCGTATTGGCATAGTGGCCAGGGATGAGGCTGCATCTAGAACTTTTAGCAGGCGTGAATTACGATCGGTTTCTTTATAAATCTGTGATATCATTTAAAAATTTCAGTTCATAAATTAAAGAATAGCCGCCCTCATTTGGAATTATTTCATATCATCATCGTCACCGACATCATCATCATCATCTACCTTTACACCAGCTTCGAGAAGCCTCTCCCGTGCTTGCACAGTAAAGTCATATTCAGACAGCATACAGCTCTCTGGAAATGCCTCCTCAGCGGCTCGGTTTCCAGATCCTCCTGCTGCTGCTAGTTGCTCGTCTGTGGCAAGAGCGTCAAACGCAGCAGCAAACCTACATATTTCCGGCCAAATACCGAATGAAGTGAGGTTTTCGTTCAACAACCGACTTTACTACGAAAATTTTGTCTTCTTCTTTACCCTTTTCTAAGTCCAAGAAGGATCTTTTCACGATCCATTTCCATCTCTGTTACGGAGCAACTAGAAACAATAACAACAAATGAGATCATCAGTCGTACCCCTCGTTATACCTTTTAAGTTCTCCCATTTAATTGTTGATATACTACCCCTCCGGTGGCACCATATTCATGATGAATGTCTGTTTCATCGTTTGCTTCCTCTCGCCAAAGGGTGCCGGTGGTTGCACACAGTCCCCGTTTGCAGCAGAATCGAACGTGAGAACATCCTCTGCATAGATCCTTTTATCTCCCAACTGCTTCATGAACTGGGCAGCATTGTGCAATCCATATCGCTTGAAATAGTTGTCGCAGATATGGTGCTCCCATATCCCGCCAGCATTCGTTTCTCCCAGGACCTCCGCATCCTCTGCTCGCGTCCTTAAAACCTATTTATTTTTTTGGGGTCACGTCACTATGGCTTCAAGAGATCGCATATTATGTACGAAACTCGATGTATTCTCACCAACACATGTGTTGCTCCGTCTTTCACGGCCTGGCGATAAGGAATCGGCTCATACAGTAAGGCGTCAACCTGCCAACATAGTATGTTTTTGTTTTAAGCTTTACTAACTTCCTCAGTAAATGGTGGGGAGAAATTTGAATTATACACATACGAGAGGTTCGCATCGTCCAGACATAGCTCCCCAATCCTCCCCGAGATGGTGAAGATGGCTGCCTGATTGATGTGGCTCAAGATACTGCGGTGGTCCGGCAAGCCCGGGGACGCACATAGAGGCCCTCATACAAGAAAACAACTCAGAAAGTGAATCGAAATGCCCGTCCTGCTGTGTAAGGCGCACTGAACGCCGGGTCAAAGGAGCTGCAGCGACTATATGGAGGGGCTGTTTAAATGTAAGAAAGGGTGGAGTTAATGATGATCGAATTGGGCATGTGTATAATCACAACGTTTTGATCATCATCACATGAAATGTAAAGGAGAGATAACAAACCTGGTGTTCGTTGTTACGGACAAAAGTTTCCCAATCAAGAGGATAATGACCCGCATTTCCTGGATATCGTTTACACCACGAGTTTATATATATATATATATATATATATATATATATATATATATGTGTGTGTGTGTGTGTGTGTGTGTAGAGTTAATGTTAGGTAATATTTAGCAAATATGTATGAAAATATATATATATATATATATATATATATATATTCCAGTGAATAGATGAGGGAGGGAAGCGTATAATATCTTTTGTGTGTGCTATACCCATAATATCTTCTAGAAGGAATGTAAGGTTGAAAACCTCTCCAAGACCTCCCCCTCTCCATCCCGATTTTAGAGGTGACACTTCTTCTAACTCCGCGCGCGACTCAAGCCCACGGGAGGGAACAAGCGCTGGGATGAGATGCCGGATGTCCAAAAATCTATCTTTGGCACATGGAAGGAGATCTCTGTAAATCCCTGTTGCCCGCCATTGACGTGACACAAAATACGCACCAACAATACTACCCTGGAAAAAGCAGTACAACGATTTATCAGTGTACTTCCTTTGCCCTTCTTTCTCAGTTACTGACACATACCGCAGAGCTGCCGTACACGCAATCGATAGCATCATTTAGACCCAGGACAGAGACGGCATGTGCCATTCCGGCTGAAACAGCTCCACGCATACCACCTCCCTCAATAGCCAATGCAATTTTATTCCCATCTCGCATTTGTCCAGGCCTGCACAGTTACAATTCAGTGAGCATATGCCGTGTTCCTGAATCCAGACAGGGAAAATCGCAACCTGTAGCCCTTTTCAATCCGCTGCCGCATTATCTTTAGAACCGGATGAGAGCGTAAGTTCGCGGCAGTATCACCTGATGACGCAATAAACTTCTCAGACAGAGACAGGCTGGTGAGTAATGCTAGCATCATTACCCTGGCCTTTCACAGAGAGCTTCTTGAGGGGCAGGCGGTTAAGTAGACGATTCATGTGCTCTACAGATCGCACAGTTCTGCTACGATCGCGAAAACGAGTCTTGGGCACCATCTTCTTTACTTGCGTTGTGAGGTGGTCAAAAACATAGTCCTTGTTTCGAAGTCCCTTCCCGACAGCCCGTACAGCTGGCAGACCGGACAAAACTTTGATAGGACCGCGAACAACATCTCCTAAGGCTCCCAGATTCCTACCAGAGTTCTGCTGAGGAAAGAATTGATGCTGATAGGAAAACATCCCAATGATCAAGAATAGCAGTAGAGCCATTCGTCTTTCGCGCTTGCAGCCTCGAGACTGCTTTCGAATGTCGAAGGTATCTGGGACCATATCTGGGCCTGCGTCATCTGGACACAGTATGAAGTTATATGATGAGTAACAAATTACCAGGAAGCCCTTTTCGTGCTTGCTACCTTTTACCCGATGGAGTAGATGACGCTGGCCAGCTAGCCAGGGGGGGCTCCAGTGTTCGAAACTTGTGGGTGAAATTGAAGTGCTCTGTGAAAACGGAATCTACTCCAATATCTCTCTTACGACAACGGATAATTCACATTATCGACAAATATTGGTCCGGGTTTGACCAAATAATTAGACCACCGGTCTGTGACACCACAGAATTGTCATGTTCTTTTGGCTAAAACGTTGGGGATCTGTTTAGACGCGACATGAGAGATGTATTCTCGTGGTGACAGAGGCATCAAAAAAGGCAGGGCCTTTCACGGTGAGGGTGGGGTATGAGTCAGACGCCCTTTTAGGTGGGGTACAAATCAAAGGCTCTGGAGACTCTCGTGAGGGATGTGATCACTGAAATTTTGGAGAAATTGAGAAAATCCGCAAGTCCATGCGACTTGTGTACAGGGTGATCTCTCAGAGTACCGGTACCTCATAAGTTTCTAACGGAAAATGTTGCGAGAAATCTCTTCCAGAAAAAAAGAAAAAGGAGCAACAAACGGACAAAGTCTTTTGAAAATTCTTCGAGACTCTCGGGAGAACTACAGATCTAACTGAGCAGTCATCAGTAACTGACTAGTACTCCCACAGGAGAAGCAGCAAAAAGGGATCGTAGAGGAGGAAGAGCAACGACACCTCGTGTCTTACAGACCAAAAACGGGCAACTCTCTGCTTTACATGGAGCCCTCATAGCCAGAAAGAATTTTCCCAGCCTAATTCACTGAGTCGCTCACTGCATGCACACATAGGATGCCCTTGGGTAATCACATTCCTATCATTCTTTTTTAGTGATTTTATGAAGTATTTACATCTTTATTTGTGCAGTTACAATCATTGGGGAAATTTTGGGCTGTTCAGGATTCGGCTGCAAGGTTTCACGATTACCAATTGCTATTTTATCTTCTATTTCTCAAGCAAGTAACTCAGGAACTTCAAGTGGAATATAAATTCATCACTGAAGGTGATAAATGGAAATGCGTTAAGGGACTTGTTTCCGGGACTACATGGGTCGCGGAAGAAATGGTACTGGACAAACTTACTTGAAGAAAAATGCTTGTGCCTTACCATGTATCTACATTTTTTTCAGATTGATAAGAAATGTGTATTGAATCATCCAATTCAAGTGCAATATGCTGCATCTGGATTGCATGGATGGCCAAAATTAAGAGTGCAAGTGAATTCGATCGACGACGAAGATAGGATAGACCTCGGTTTGGCAATAATTAAATTTCAACACACTTCACTTCATGACAGAAAATATGAAAAAATAGTGCCCACTTCCAAAATCAAATCTCGTCTTCATCTGACACAAAATGACCATATGAATCAGCTGGATATGGATTTTGCCATGTTCCGCTTTCATCTGGAATGCAAGAAGTGGAAATTGTGACTTCAAGACCACAGGGAGATTTTTGGACGAGCATTTCATGTAAGCAGTTAATGTGTATTTTCTGTTTTTGCTCGAAAACTAAATACGGCTCCTTACGCAGCCTCTTTCGTCGGAGGATTCCCAAAATTGAAGAATCCGGATGTCATCGCAAAGGCATCGTCTAAGAATATTGCCCACAATGTCCATACACAAGGGATCGTTCACGTAAAGGTGTCTAATTTCTGGATTGACGTTGTTCAATATCTGATCTGTACTCTCGTTCACTTCAGTTCTCGGTGATAACATCAAATATCAAGACGAACGGGACAACTATAGGTGAATCGAAAAGTGCGCAATTGTGGTTGTCAACGTAATTTCTACGACTGTTTAGACGTGGGCTAGATCTGGATTAACATATCCAAAATCAATGCTCTAGATATTTACTATACGCATTGTCTCTTTTTGTAATCAACTATGACTCATTTTTTACGATACTATCACGCATCTGTAGTTGCACATACATCTAAAAATGGTTCACTTATAAGTATGTGTAATGTATGTGTGGCCTCGCTGCATATGACACGCCCTAGCGTCACATCAGCCGCGTCCTAGATTGTTGACTTGTAATCTCTGAGCATCATCGTATTCGTAGTGCCACCCTGCATACGCGTAGCACGAGCTTAGCTTCGTGTGCCATAGTGCATATTGGTTTACGCAGAATGACAACAACAGCGACGTGATTCTGATGTGCAACGTAGCTATGAGGGCATTGTCTCTATGGTTTTATGACAACTACACGTTGCATGCACGCATTAAATTTGCAATGACACTGTGTTGCTAGATTGCCTCACTATGCAACCGTGTCATGGCTAGCACAATGCAAGACGGATCTAGCACAATGTCGTGCTTCTCTTCATTTAGCTATGTTTTCAGTCGTTGTTTGGTTCCGTGTCGTCATTCGTCATTGCATTGCGCGGTCCATGATGGCAGTCATCAAGTCATCAATGCGTTGTTGCATTTAGTGACGCAACATCATTGTTGCATGTCGCTCCAAATTGTGACGATGCGATGGGCAGTGCATGCATGCATCACATGCGCTTGCGCGTTCGCGTCGTCACATGCATGCATGCGTGTTGTTCCACAAGGCTAGCAAGTGTTCGCTGTGACTGCACAGTCGAGCATCAATGCGTGGACTAGCGCAGCAACACATGCATCATGTGGCTTCTCACAACATTTGACACTCACGTGCAAACCATGCCAGCATGCTCCATGTGCTGGACTAGCATGCAGCGCCGCCTCGTGCCAACATCATGACAATTTGACATTTTGTCGTTTTCGTGAGTGCACTGTGAGTTTGCATGAAACATGCACTGTCGACACTGCGTCATATTGCAGCAGTGTGTGTTCTGAACACACATTGTCAACAATGTGACACACACAGCTGTTGACAATGCATGATTCTCACAAACACCATCTGTTCAAAATCATCAGCATGCACCTACAAAAATGTGCTTTGATGAATCATTGATTTCAAAACACACATCGTGCAAACACAAGTCACATTGTCATTGACATTGTGAGTGCAAGTTGCATTGTCGTTGACATGTTGCTGCACAGCAGAGACAATTTGAACACATTGTTGACAACATCAGGGATTTTGCTTGCGTGCGACAACATGGCCTCTGTGACTCATGGTGACTAGCACTGTGATTGCATTGCAATTTGCCGAATTGACAAATTGCCAAAGACACACAGTGTTGGAAAGCGCCTGGCTACGCAAATTCAACATTGGCTACGATGCATTGCAGCGCTGTGCGCATCGTAGCTGCTGCATTGCACCGTGGACAGCTACATCATGAGGATGACCACATTCAACAAGTTTGATTTTGTTCATTGCATCCGTTCATTTGCACATCGTGATGGCAGACAGGCAGCTGGTGCGACGCACTGCTGACATCGCTAGCTAGCTAGACATGCACAGCAACCAGTCAATGAAACAAAAAATCAATGCTCCTAGTGCAGAACGTACATGACATTTTGGCGGGCTGCGGATCTCATTTCTTCATCATCTGTCTTCCTCTCAAGTTGCCATGGGTGCCTGGCCATCTTCTCATTTCTGAGCCTCAGTTTTTGTAGCATCTGGCTTCTCAGATTCCTTTTTCTCAGCCTCTTTCTTCTCAGCCTCAGCTTTTGCAGCATCTGGCTTGTCGGATTCCTTTTTCTCAGCCTCTTGCTTCTCAGCCTCAGCTTTTGCAGCATCTGGCTTCTCAGATTCCTTTTCATTAGCCTCTTTCTTCTCAGCCTCTTTCTTCTCAGCCTCTTTCTTCTCAGCCTCAGCTTTTGCAGTGTCTGGCTTGTCGGATTCCTTTTTCTCAGCCTCTTGCTTCTCAGCCTCTTTCTTCTCAGCCTCAGCTTTTGCAGTATCTGGCTTCTCAGATTCCTTTTTCTCAGCCTCTTGCTTCTCAGCCTCAGCTTTTGCAGCATCTGGCTTGTCGGATTCCTTTTTCTCAGCCTCTTTCTTCTCAGCCTCAGCTTTTGCAGCATCTAGCTTCTCAGATTCCTTTTCATTAGCCTCTTTCTTCTCAGCCTCAGCTTTTGCAGTATCTGGCTTGTCGGATTCCTTTTTCTCAGCCTCTTGCTTCTCAGCCTCTTTCTTCTCAGCCTCTTTCTTCTCAGCCTCAGCTTTTGCAGTATCTGGCTTGTCGGATTCCTTTTTCTCAGCCTCTTGCTTCTCAGCCTCTTTCTTCTCAGCCTCAGCTTTTGCAGTGTCTGGCTTGTCGGATTCCTTTTTCTCAGCCTCTTGCTTCTCAGCCTCAGCTTTTGCAGCATCTGGCTTGTCGGATTCCTTTTTCTCAGCCTCTTGCTTCTCAGCCTCAGCTTTTGCAGTATCTGGCTTGTCGGATTCCTTTTTCTCAGCCTCTTGCTTCTCAGCCTCTTTCTTCTCAGCCTCAACTTTTGCAGTATCTGGCTTGTCGGATTCCTTTTTCTCAGCCTCTTGCTTCTCAGCCTCTTTCTTCTCAGCCTCAGCTTTTGTAGCCTCTGGGCTCTTGGTTTCTTTTCCCTCAACTTCCTCCTTCTTTTTTACTTCTGGTTCTTTCGCCTCACTGCCAGCTGTCTTGGAAGCTAGGTTGTCCGATTTCTCCTCTTGTTTCTGTTCTGCTTTCCCTCTCTTTACATTCTCCTCCTCTTCCTTCTTTTCTACATTTCCACTTGGTTGTGACTTTGAGCCAGTGGCAATGTTGTCTATTCCTGCAGCTTTGAGGTTGCTGGAGGATTTATCATTTGTTTTTTCATTTTTGATTTCTTGTGCAGATTTTGTAAAGCTGCTTTCGGCGATATCATCTAAAATGCCTGCAGCTTTAAAATGTTCTGTGGAGCTTTTATTCTCAACAGGAGCCTCTTGTGGTCGGCTAGTGGCTTCGCTCTCCAAAATTTTGGTACTCTTAGCGCTCGTATGCCCTACTTCAACCTTGCTGCTTGATAGAAGCATACGATCAAGAGCTGCAGCGGCATTCAAAAATCCTACTGCTCCTTTATCTAAACTAGGTACTCCAGCCTCTGACTTCCCGTCTGTGTCACCCTCTCCATCCGGAAACTCGCCCATTTTATTCACACCGCATTCTAGACAAATTCCATCCTCCATTTTATCCCAGCATAGCGATGCTCCCATGGTCATCGGGCACGATAAAGTGTCATCATGAAGCTCTTCATCTTCATCTCCACCATCTTCACTAACCTTCACTGGACAATATCCCTCTTCCTCTAACCGAACTCTCAATATGTTTAGATCTAAACCTTGACCTTCACACCTGCAACTCTTTCCTTTAATGCATATGGGCTGGCCTAGAGAAATCGGGCACAAGCGCGGATCTACTTTGTAGAGATCAATATCATCGGCTTTTTGCATCTTTTTCCCAGCCCTGAAATCGCTCATTGAGTTGTATCCAAGCTCTCGCATCTCTAACCTGGCAACTTTCTCTGCTAAAGCGTCCTTGGCTAATCGTTCGAGCTCACGTGCTCGCTCCATAGCTATCCTGAACCTCTCCAGCTCATCAGACTTCATGCCAAAAGCAACTGCAGCTTCTATCGTAGCTTGCATGTAATATGACGAACCATGTTCGAGAGCCTGCTGGAGCAATTCTAACAGCCTATTTTTTGACGATTGCTCTCCCATCAATCCTGTCAAATGGCTAATTTGCTTTGCATCTGCCGTTGCACTGGAAACTTCATCATTTATCTGTGCAACCATCAGCAGATCCTTTTCGACCTGTTTGTTATAATTTTCTAGAGTCGCCAAGCGTTGCTGCAAAGTATTCATCTCTTCTTGGTAAGCAAGCCTTTGCTTCGTATTCTGCTGAAAGTACTCATCTCGTAACGCATCTAGCTTAGTCGAGAACTTTTTTCTCTCTCCTTGTTGCCGTGTGCGTAACTTCTGAACCTGCTCTTGGATTGAATCAGCTCTACTCGCATCTTCAGCTATAATGGGAGATCCATTACGGTCCTTGTTGAGAGGATCTTCAAAATCTATTTCTCTATTCGTTTTTAACAACAGGGCCAGGGTGTTTTCCTGCTCCTGCCGCATATCTTTAAGCTTTTCTTGCATTGCTGCAGTTTCAAGCCGTGCAGACTCGGCATTCTCAACTGCTCTTTGCCGCGCCTCACCCACTCGTTTGAGGTCGGCTTTAGAATTGTCCAACTGTTTTTCAGTTTCCCGGAGTGCTGTAAGAGAATCTATCATCTGCTGTTCAAAGTCGCGCTTTGACACCCGGGCAAACTTAAGATGTCTTTTTGATTCCAGCTTAGCCTCATCAGCTATTTTTTGGGATTGGGCGAGTTGAAGTTCAAGAATTTCGATACGACGAAGAGCTTTCGTAAGTGGATCGGCATTTTCGGCTTCTTTTTCCGCCTCTAATTCTTTGTTTTGGATAACGCTTGCAAATACATCCTGTTCCTCTTCCTTTTCTATTTCTTCAATGGCAACTTTTTCTTCTTTGGCATCTTTTGCACTAACCTCTGAGAATAGCACCTTGGATGCTTCAGCAGCTTCACGCCTGGCGTTTTCTTCCGCTATTTTTTGCTTTTCTTCCTCTGTGAGTTCCCTTTCAGGCTCCGTGTCGAGTTCAAGACTCATACCAGATGAAGCATTTAGACGTTGTCTCTGCTTATTGTCGATGTTCTTTAGAACTTGCATATAAAACGGGCGTACTTCTGCTTTCTTCTCTTCAGCACCTTTTGCATCTGATCCTCTCGTTGAAGGGGGCTTCATAGGATCAGCAGATAAAACCATCGCAGCAGAACTGAACAGACCGCCTTCGTCCTCCCGCTTTGGACTTTGGGTGTTACCCCAGGCTGAATGGGATGTTTGCAATTTTATTTTTTCCCTCTCAGCTGGAGCCATGTCGTCTTCTTCTTCCTCATCGTCTATCCTCGATTTAAGTGCCATAGACCCGATTTTATTGTAGTCTGGTCTTCCAGCACCCCCACTAAACGAGGCCATCATTTCCTTCCCATATCCACGATTAACTCGTGGATTGCCCGCATATGGACTACTTCTTTTCAAATTCTCCATCATTTTCGTCCTAGTGCTTGCAAATTGTCTCCTTGACATGGTTTTTGGCTGAAAAAGAGAATCACCAGACTTTCTTAGCTTAGCCTGCTGGGCACTTTTCTTCTTTACAGCCCCCCCCGTGCTTTTAGAAGCCTTTCGTTTACTTGCACTTTGCGGACGCGGATGCTGACGCGGATGCAGACGCGGAGAAATTTGGTCTAGCTTTGGGAGAAATGTCTTCTGCTGTATTTGTTGTGTCTTGCTACCAGACCGCCAGTTCATCGGCATCGACTAAACAGGGTAACATCTTTTAGGCCTCGTGAATTAAAAAATATTTTATACACACTATAATCATAACATATTCCTTCCTGATACTTTACTATTTTTGCGGCTGAGGATGAATGTCAACCATAGTGTACAAGTATATCATATTTGAAATAGAAATAGGTTTACGTGTATTGTCGGCCCATGCATTGTGTGTCCATCTGTTTTGTGTGTGTGCGCGCGCGCTATTGAAACTAGCTACTATGTATGTCATTGTTGAAAGATAAGTTAATGATATATTCCATGTATGCGCCTACCCTTGGTAATCGTACCTTCAAGTTCCTGGTTCTGGGAGCATTCATTCGAAGCTCAGACGGTAGGTGTGATTCAGCACCTGGCCTCAATGTTCCAGAAAAGTGAGCATCTGCTGTTGCGTTTCGAGATGGACCACCGCTCATCTTCCAGACCCTCTACCAGGCACTGAAACGCAGATCCTCGTTATTTCGGCAGCCTTCCCTGCAAAAACAAATACTTCATAATGTACCAGATTCGATACTCGTTTTCGTTTTGATTTCTCCTCATTGTGCGGGAAAAAATGCCATGAGGGATTTATTGTGGCTAAAAACTGTTTTCCCCTTTCGAAGATTCTTTACCTGGTTTCTCAATGTGTCAGGAAAACACCCTCCCCCTGCAATCTCTCCAATTGTAGTAACAGACACAAGTCTCTAGGTGTGGTCCAGTCTACAGGTATGACTCAAGACAGAAATCCCATCAATTTAGTATAAATCCAATTAAATATCGGATAATGACGGGATTCTATACACACAGGAAAAACGGAGAGGTAATGCTATCTCGCGCGTCAGTCTCCATGTCTCGGATACTCTCGGAAATTCCAAAGCCCGAGATGTTCGGAGACAGTCTCGGGATTGATCATCATCAGCATTTGGAAAGGAACTGTGAGCAGGGTTATTGTCGCACAAAGTTTATCCCCTTCTATGGTCGACTGAAATGTGTTTCTGCATCAGTTACAGGAGAGCGAGTTCAAAGACAAATTCTAATGAGAATGGCCTCCCGCCCTGTGCAGGAATAACTACCTTCCAGCTGCGACCTCATTCATTAGTCTCCCTGGCACTCAATCGCAATGGATGATCCGCGAATTGATTTCGCTGCATCAACTGTGCAAGATATTCTTGCAGTGGATGCGAAATGGAAGCATGAGATCAAGGTGGGAGCTAATCTCTCTTTTTGGCTGTGGTGTTCAATGTTTTTGTGTTTTCCTTCGATCGATTAAGAAATGATACGATATCATTCTGCAGGAGGATGGGACTGTCCGTAGGTTCCTGGACGACCCCGAGACTATGTGCCTTCGAGCCACACGTACAATGGAAGGGGGCGTCGTACTCTCCAACACAATAGCATCTAAAACCGAGAAGACAGGGGTTAAAGGCCGCGAAGTTGTTCTGATCAAGAAAGGCCGCGGGGTGGTACCCAAGAAGGGATTCGAAAAGCTGATAACTGTGAACTCTATTCCCGAGTCCCCCTTGTTGTCCCTCCTACTGGGTATCCGTCACATCTACGGTCCCAAGTTTAAAACCATGCAAGGCGAGGATAGCGTTAACCCCAAGATACAAAGACTTCTGGTCGATTTGTACTCTAGCCTCATGCGACAGGTCCGTCAATCCTCTGGTCGTAAGGGTGGGGGGGCTCGCGAGACTGACGTATCTGGCATTGACTCCCTTCACGACGAGCTTGATTACTGGAAGGGGATTGCCGAGCGACAGGGAGTGGAACCAGCAGCAAAAGACCGCGCGCAAGCATTTGCGGGTCACCTCAAAGCCGTTGCATCTCACTTCAAGAGTGCTGCTAACCTCAAATTTTCGGAGTTGTACAGGCTACTTGGTGACGCAAAAGATGCTCTCGACGGCCTGTGGCAGGAGCAAGATTTCGATTCCGGGGCAAGATATCCACGCGAGCGCATGATGCACCTACTGGAACTCGTGGGCGTCGCTGTTGCGAAGAATATTCGTATGAAGCTTGGGAGTGTTAGCCTCTGGGAATCGCCCTTCCCCGTGCTGCAGCCTCTCCTCCGTGACGCAATCCGACTATGCAAGCTCTGGGTTGACGAGAGCAAAGAGCTAACGACGATCGAGTGGAAGGCTCGTTGGAATAAAGATGGACGCGGTCGGCCATACAACGATGAGGTTCTCATGTGCCTCGGTCGCCGTCTTCGGAGCGTGCTAGATGTCCGCTCGCTTCAGCAGGAGCTGTTACGGCTCATCCCAAGGAACAAAGCTGTGAAGCTGGCGGGCCCAAGTCTTTCCGAAACTGTAAAGCCGTTCAGGAACATTGACGTGCTTTACAGCGGCCCTCTCCTTGACGAAATGTGGGGACTGGCGCTCGAGGAGTTCAACCGCCTCTGCATCCCTCTAGAGCGTGAGGCTGTAACCGCACTCAGAGAGAGAATAAAACGCCTTTCGAGCAAACCGCAGCTGTTGCTTGCCGAGTTTCGAAACTTTGCTAAACTAATGAAACGGCCGTCGATGAAGAATCTACTACGGCTCGAACGGGAGACGCTCTTAGGGCAACTCTTAGCGCATTTAGAGAACCTGAGGCATCAATTCGACTCTGGCTTCTCAGAATCGAGCTACAAACCGGAAGTAAGCTCTGAAACAGCTAACTGAAACTGCGACTAACAAAATAAAAATGTCACCTCATCGTCATCATCATCATCATCATCATCATATATTGCACGGTTGTAATCTATATCAGGAGAGTGGCCATAATCTATCGGAGAAAATTAATAAGGTGATTTGGGCTTCTCAGCTGGAGCAGCGATGTCGTCAAGCCACGACGATTGTGAAGGTAGTGGCGGCTTCTTATCCGAATGGATCATGTTAGATAGATGTCTCTCGCACACACACACACACACACACACACACACACACACGCACGTGGAGGCGAAACCATAATAAAAAACCAACGGGATAAAATGCTATTAGCAACAAGAAAGTGCAGAACTCGTGTGTGAACAAAACGGCCAGACTCAGGCAGATCTATTTAAACCATAGGTAATCCTGTCGGATGTGAACGGCTATCAAAAGTTTATTGGTGAATCTGCGGAGCTTTTGAATGGGCTGAGAGACTTCAAAAAGGAGCTCTTTGAGGATTGGTGCAATGAAAATCTTGACAGCTTGAGGGACCACAAATCGCCTCTCAGACTTGAAACGAGCGGCCAGCTGATGGAACTTGATGTAGCAAAAACATACAAAACAAATTATTTTCTCATCTCTCTTCTTCTCTTCTCTCTTTTGTTTGTCTTTATCTTTATACAAATGGGGTCTGGGGGGAAGGAGGCATGGTCTTATGGTGAAAATGTTCATACGTACGTGCATTGGACGCTTATATACATGTATACAGATACAAACAGCACACCATTTATTATACATATTCTGACGCAAATGGTGTGAGTGATATATTTGCTTTCATGCTGAGGCTGCTTTACATCGCTTGCCTCAATTCTCTATTCTCAGGTAATGGGTTCCGGGTTGCTGAAAGTGCACTTCTCCGAGCGTTTAGTTACGCTGCTTCGTGAAGTGAGGCAGTTTTCTGAGTTTGGCTACAAGATCCCAAAAGAAATCATTTCTGCAGTGGAGAAAGGCCAGAGCTACTATCGGTAAGGATCCTATTAGAATACAATATCGATGTAGTGATGGTATGAATTTTCAAAAGATACCTCGGCGTGATATTGGTTTTTATTGTCTCTTTTAAACTCCATGATGTTGCACGCCGATGTTTGTAAGTCCACGATGAAAGCTGTATAAGTATTCTTTCGAGTCATTTTAACCAAATATTTCTCTTCCCCCATATAGATATGGACTGAAACTAAAGCAAGTAGCGAACTTCTACAATACGATTGGCGAGCAAATCATCCCAAGCCAGATGGGAATGCTTGCGGTCGAGGCGCACAAATTTGAAAGAGTCGTGACCAGGACGGACGTGCGTTGGGATAACCCTGATTCTTGCGAACGCTACATGCAACAGTAACTCTCCACACACACATACACACACACTTATAAAAATATACACACATATATATATATATATATATATATATATATATATATATAACATTGTTTATTCGGGCCTTTTCTCTCCTGCTTCATATTTTATCGAGCCTTCTTTCGATTAATTTAGGACAATTCTGCTTTTCTTCCATCGAATCTACTGTGTGCGCGTTCTGCAACTGCTATTTGCGTCGCTAATTTAGTTCTGTTCCTTTCTAATCAGGCTGATGGAAGCAGGGCAAGAATTGACGAGTCGCAACCGCCGTTTGCGCGCTAAGCACCAGCGACTTGCAGAAGATGTCGTGGAGCTAATGAACACTGATTTGTGGTCGAAAATGGACCATTGGATGAGGAAGATTGCAGAGATGAAGAAGGTTTTCAGTAAGGAAGAAAAACGGAACGAGGAAGCTTCCATTCTTGCATGGAAAGGTCGTTCTGCGTGTAGAATTCCGCGATTGCCGCTGTAAAATACTTGAGTTTAAGCGTGTAAATTTTATTTTTTAAGTATCTCGAGAATGGGAGTTGAGCACCCTATTGATAACTCGTCATAAAAAATGAATTCAGCCTTTTTTCTTTTTTGCTCTCCCAAAATCTTCTGAACTCCAATGCCATGTGTAATTATTTTCTGGCTGCTGATAATAATGATCGGTTGTCTAATATTCTATCCCCATTCCTCAGCCCATTGGGACATGCAATTGTACAAGGCTCTGGAACTGCAGTACCGAATGTGCTTACAAACGCTCAATGAGAAGGTAAGGGAGATCCCGGTCTCTCTCTACTTCTCTGCAGGAGCGCTCAAATTCAAACCGCCACTCGAGGAGCTGCGCCTGCGTTATTTCCGTAACATCAAGACGCTCATCGACCTACCGAAGACATTCACAGGTACGCTGCAACATTTTTGTGTCTCGAGACTTCTTTAATGCCAAAAGCAGCACCTTGTACGAATGATATCAATATTCCGATATTCATCCAAAATGGGAGCAAGTGCGTCTTTGTTTGTGTCGGTGTGTTTGTGTGTGTGTGTGTGTGTGTGTGAGAGAGAGAGAGAGAGAGAGAGAGAGAGAGAGAGAGAGGGAGAGAGAGAGATGCAGCCTCAATTAACAGAAAACAATATACACTATCCAGGCTTTGGTGGCGCTGAAGGTATCTATGCCAAAATCCCGGAGAAAAACGCCAAAGGGCTCTTCCTCGTGCACGCAAATGCCGAAAGGCTCTTCATCAATTTGCGTAAGCTTCGGGAGGGACTGCTATCATGGGTTGCTCTGGGGACCGTGAACCTAGAAGATTTTGTGATGGAGCGTTTGCACACGGTCGAGGACTGGGAAAGGAATCTGAAGGCTCTCATACGGAAGCGGCACGACGCAGAGCGATTGCCCGAGTCCAAGCGAGTGGGATGCTTCAATGTGTCCTTTAGTGCACTAAAGCTGACCATCGAAGACCACATGGATCGGCTTAATGACGCCTTGCTGGTGAGCCTAAAGAGGGTTGCACAGAAAGAGTATAAAGTTGTGGAGGAGTTTCTGGAAACTTCTCTGACTGGACTCGCCTCATTACCACGCACCGTCAAGGATATGCGAAGCAGCCAGGTCAAATACCACACGTCTTACTAATGAACAAATACACTGAGAGAGGATAATACTCAACACATCCAACACTGGCATGCTCACTATAAAAGAAAAGTGCCAGAAGGGGTTATCGGCGACGAGATTTTGATTTTGACGTTAATTACACGAATTTTCTCAGGAAAAATGGAGCGCGATCGACTCGAAAAAGGGTGGTGTGGAGAAGATTCTGGGCGAGTGCGAGCGTAAGAACCGGTTACTGCGCCGAATGGCCGCCGCTCCTCTTGCCGTCGCAGACCTCCGCAGCAAATGGAACGACCAATTCATTGCTGCTTTGGAGCAGTTTGATAAGAGTATGATAGATCAGAAAGAACAACTAAAACATCAAGTCGAAGAGCGAATTAAAGAGTGTAAAATCAAGGCAGACGGCTTCTTTGCCAAGTGGAAAGGGCTCAAACCCAAGGCGGAAGGGAAAGTGAGCCCGGAACGGGCAGAGAAGATTCTTTCGGAAATTGCCGACTGGGAGGACGAGTGAGTTCTTTTGTATAACCACTTCTGCCGTCATTGTTGCTGCTCTCACCATCACCACCACTACCACCAGAACTACGTTGCATTTCCAAATTTTACATCAACGTATTTCTCCGCCCCGCCCCCCCCCCCCCCCCCTCTCTCTCCCTCTCTCTCTCTCTCTCTCTCTCTCTCTCTCTCTGTGTGTGTGTGTGTGTGTGTGTGTGTGTGTCCTCTCTTTCCTGTTCCTTCTCTCCCATTTGCTATTTGGTACAGGTACAAGGCGATGGAAGCAGAGAGCAAGGAGATCGTTCTGGACGCGAACAGCTTCGAGATGGAGGAACCAACCTTTGAAGTACTGGAGGATATCCGAAAGGACATTCTCTCATACCGAAAAGTAGGAATGGTTGGGTTGGCTGGGTCTGTACTGAGGGGGGGGAGATGATGCCTTTGTGCTTCGGCAAAAGTATTGATCATCATTGATACTAATTCTCATGATGTATGTATAGGCGTGGGGAATGTACGAGGAGTACTCCAAAGGGTTGACGAAGATGACCGACGAGCAGTGGATATCATTCAGGGGAAAGCTTTACATGTTTGACGAGTTCAGAGAGCAGTGGCAGAAGCGCATCAAGGGCAAACCTTTGGACGTTGTGACATCGTCGATTCGAGACCAGCTGAGTATGATCCAGGATGTCTTCCCGTTGCTACGAAGAGTTACAGGTTAATATTAAATACTTCGGAATTTGGAAATAAGAGTCGGTGCCTAACACCGAAATCACATAACCAATTTTACGCTGTCATAACGATGGTGATATCGATCTCGACAACTACAACGATAGCAAAGATGGTGATGATGAAACTGAGGATGTTCCTTGTAGGTGAAATATTTGAAAATGAACATTGGAAGATTCTCTTCACTAAGCTGGGTTTTAAGGGAATGACACTTACGAAGCTCACGTTGGGGCATTTCCTCGACGCCAAAGATCGGATGGTAAAGCAGTCGCGTGAGCTTGCTGCCCTCGCGGCACGTGCACAAGGAGAAGTGCAGATACGAGAGGGAGTTCAGGAACTCAAAGTGTTTGCTGAGGAGACTGACTTTGATCTTTTGGAGTACAAGACCACCAACAGAACGACGTAGGAAAGATAAGAATGCACTTCTCTTTACATCCTCCTCCTCCTCCTCCTCCTCCTGCCTCACATATGCAATGCTTCTAAATGTTCTTCAACGGATAGGTACTTGATAAAGGAATGGAAAGATCTGTTCACGAAGCTGGGCGATAAGCGCTCTTTGCTGGCATCTCTGAAAGAGTCCCCGCACTTTCCTCCATTTGCCGACCAGGTGGAGGGGATTGAGACACGGCTGAGCCTGCTGGATATGGTTCTACGTGACCTCAACATCGTACAGAGAAAATGGGTTTATCTCGAGCCGATATTCTCCCGCGGTGCTCTGCCACAGGAGCAAGGCCGCTTCCGACGCATCGACTCGAGCTTCTTGGAGCTCCTCGGCGAGATCAAGTCGAACCCCAATGTGATGAATCTGGCGATGGTTCCCGGGTTAGAGGACACGGTCAGTATGCTGCTGGGCCAACTTGAGCAATGCTCCAAAGCGCTCAATAACTTCCTGGAGACGAAACGGTAGCTGCTCTTCTTATCTCTAGGAGGCCATATCTATTAGAGCAATACATAGGAATATACAACAGTGGTGGTGGTTGTGGTGTGGAGGTTTGTCGCCTTCAAGCATGCAACTTGACTATTTCCCCTATTTTTAGGTCAAAATTTCCTCGATTCTATTTCATCGGAGACGACGATTTACTAGAGATCTTAGGCCAGGCACAGAATCCTGCGGTCATCTTGACACATCTCCGTAAGCTTTTTGCCGGCATCCACGCGTGTAAGTTCAACGAAGCAAAAACTAAGATTACCACAATATGCTCGAGCTCTGGTGAAGAGGTTCCATTGCTTGAGCCCGTCGTTGTCACGGAAGAAGTTGAGAGTTGGTAATAATCTTAGTGTATAGAGTTAGTAGTAGTTGCTGTAGTTGTAGTAACAGCTGCGGCAGCCATTGCGGGATGGGAAGTATGACAGCACCCTCGTAACATACAACCGATACACCACCACACCACTGCATAAACGTGTATATACCACCTGCACACACCGTGACATGCAAACTTGAACAGGCTTCAAGAACTGTCTGAAGCAATGGTGTCGACCCTATCGCAACTACTACGAGACTGTGTGAATAGCCAGCAGATTCACTACGATAAGTTTCCGGCACAAATTCTATGTGTTGCGGAAATGGTCATATTTACGCTCGAATGTGAGCGTGCAATGCAGAATGGGAATCTGAAGGAGTATCATGAGATTCTTAAGAAGAAATTGGCTCAGGTAGACATGCGTTCGTGCTTTTGATCAACCCCCCCCCCCTTTCCCCCAGCATCTTTTGTGTGCGAGTGGTTTTTCTCTATCTCCCCCCTCTTTCTTTCCGTCCTGGATTCTGCGGTCCCATCACACATGCGCATAAATATTCAATCAGCTAACAGGAATCGAGACGAAGCAAAACAAACAGCTCCGCAGCAAGATCAAGGTGATGGTATTCGATCTCATCCATAACATCGAGGTCGTGGAGCAGCTCATACAAGCGCGGTGCACCTCAACTTCCCATTGGATGTGGCAGAAGCAGCTTAGGTATTACTTGCGGCCTGACGACGGCAATTGCCATGTGAAGATGTGCGGTTCCGACTTCAACTATTCGTACGAGTACCACGGAAATGCAGCCAAACTGGTGCACACACCTTTAACGGATAAATGTTACCTTGTGCTCACGCAAGGCATGCATCTTGGCTACGGGGGTAAGTCATCACCAAAATACAATGATGAAAACTTATTAATGTTGTTGCGTCGTATGCACTATCAATCACGTTCGATCACTTAGCGCCAGCGTTGTGATTGATTGATTGATTGATGGATGGATGGATTGATTGCTGCGTGCACCACAGGCAACCCATACGGCCCTGCTGGGACAGGGAAGACTGAGAGTGTCAAGGCATTGGGCAACTGTCTTGGGCGACAGACGTTGGTATTCAATTGCGATGAAGCTATTGACTTCCGCTCGATGGCAAGGATATTTCGTGGCCTCGTGAAGAGTGGTGCATGGGGCTGTTTTGACGAATTTAACCGGCTTAAAGAAGACCAGCTCTCAGCTGTCTCGCAGCAGATCCAGAGCATTCAGGTACGTTTAGGCCATGCACGTAGCTGGTGAGAGAAGTGGCCCCAGTGGTATTATTGGAGGCTATGTTTCAGACTAATCTTGTACGCATACGCTTTTTTGGTCCCTGTCCGTCTAGTGTATATTTGTTCCCAATATTTTCTGGGTTTAGCACGAATTATGGCTCTTTTTACATTTGCTTCATCATCCTCATCATCATCATCATCATCATCATCATCATCATTTTGCCTGATCTTAATCATTGTCATAAGGCTGCTCTGAAACACGGCGAGCCGATGGCAGAGATTTTAGGCACATCCGTCGAGGTAAACAGGAACGCTGCTATCTTTGTCACGATGAATCCAGCTTCCAAGGAATACGGCGGTCGGTCGAAGCTACCACACAACTTAAAACAGCTCTTCCGTGCTGTTGCCATGTCAAAGCCAAACATGAAGCTGATCGGAGAGGTGGGTACATCCCTCCCGCACTCCCCCTCCTTTTCGGATCTTTGCAACTATGCACATACATAGATGGGTGTGATCATGTAGCACACAACCACTTTTTTGGGGAGGGCTGGACGTCATTGAATGTAGAGAGCAAATATCCGGCTATAGATAAACATATCTGAAAAAATATAGAAAAATGTGCGTGCAAATATATATATATATATATATATATATATATATATATATGAATATATATAATATACTATCTTTCACAAGGTGATGCTCTACGCGGAGGGATTTGAACACGCAAGAGACCTTGGCCACAAACTCATCGAAGTTTACCAGCTTTCGAAACAGCTATTATCCCGCCAAAAGCACTACGACTGGGGCTTGCGCGCACTGAAAACGGTGTTGCGATACGGAGGCGCGTTAATTCAAAAAGAGCGCAGAGCAGGGAGAACGGTTGATTGGAACGTGGAGGCCAAGCTTTTAGTCGGCGCTGCGTGCATCAATACATTGTCAAAGCTCACATATACGGATGGTGTTAGATTCAACCAGCTTGTACAGGTATGATGTTCCTGCGTTAGTAGCTCGTCATTACATGATGCGATGTGCAGCACAAAACAACATCAGCAACTTCTGTGTGATGATTCTCGTGTGTGTGTTTCCTTGGTGTCAGGACGTATTCTCGGGATTGAAGGTGGAGGAGGTTGTGAACCTCGACCTGAAAAAGGCAATCGTTCAAAGTCTGCAAGAGCTCAAATTGGAGATTAATGACTCGCAAATCAGGAAAGCGCTGCAACTGCACGCGGCGTTGAATCAAAGAATGGGTTGTGTTGTGGTTGGCCCTTCAGGTAATTCTAATGCAGAAGAAGAAAAGAATCAAACAGGACTAAAAGAGCTCACTACTGCACGTTGTAGTCTCACGTCGGCGTTTCATACTTTCTCACGTCTTCATCGTTCTCATGGACATGAATTCTACGCCTGTGCTTGTGTCACTTAGGGTGCGGGAAGTCCGTAATGTGGCGCGTGTTGAAACATGCGTTGGGCAAGATGGGGCGCAAAATCGTTACACACGTAATGAATCCCAAGGCCATGGACCGCACCAAGCTGCTCGGGGAAATGGATCCCGACACGCGAGAGTGGCAGGATGGCGTGCTCACAGCCAGCGCACGACAGGTTATGAAAGAGCCTCCAGAACATCACTCGTGGATTCTCTGCGATGGTGACATAGATCCAGTCTGGGTCGAGTCCCTTAACTCGGTGCTGGACGACAACAAGTTGCTCACAATGCCTAATGGCGAAAGGATTCAGTTTGGAAGTAATGTCAACTTCATCTTCGAGTCACACGATTTGCAGTTCGCATCACCAGCGACCATCTCTCGAATGGGTATGATCTTGCTAAGCGAAGAGGATGTTGACATCAAGGGGCTTGTGGCGTCGTGGATTTCCCGACAGCAGCCCAAGGAGATCAGAGCAAAGCTCACAGGTATTTGGTAAAGCGGGGCAGCGTTTGGATATGTGTGTGTGTGTGTGTGTGTGTGTGTGTGTGTCAGAGAGAGAGAGAGAGAGAGAGAGAGAGAGAGAGAGAGACTGACTCTCCCCAAAACAAAAAAGCGTCCTAAAACTCATCCAACATAACTTTCGCCTTCACATCAGAATGGATGGACGCGATCTTCTACTCAGCACTCGAGTGGGTGTTGAAGATGGATTGCCAGGTGGTCAAGACTTCGAAAGTTGGTCTCGTCACATCATGCTTCTCACAGCTCGAGGGAGGGGAAATCAAGACCCGCGTGGAATTCGTATTAGGTGTTATTCGTGGACTCGGTTCCAATATGCAACTTAAGGTACAACAGTTTCCTTGGATAATTATGGCTTGAAGAGGAAGACTCTTCTTCTTCTAAGGCATAATAAGCTAATTGTGGTGTCTATCTATGTAGCTGGCCTACTAATGCTGTCATCACTCCCACTCATGAATCTACTACCCTATGATCTTTCGCTCAGGAGCGCAAGGAGTTTGCTAAGCGTATCTATGCTCTTGGGTCAATCCAGCCTCCGGATCCTCGCAACATCCTCAACTGCTACTACGACCGCAAGACCAGCCGACTTGCGTGCTATGCACAAGAGAATGCTAGCATCACTTTTGATGACATCTCGGTCACCGAACCGCCTGTGATCAAGACCGTGGACATACAAACGAATCTCGACATCATCAGGCCGTGGTTGCGAGCGCTACGACCATTCATCGTAGTGGGCCCTGAGGGCGCGGGGAAGACGATGCTGCTCCGCCACGCCTTCTCGGAGATAAAAGCGGCAAACATCGCGACGATCAACTGCTCATCGCAGACCGACTCCAAAAACGTAATCGGGAAGCTGTTTGAGTGCTGCAGCATGTTCAACACGAACAGCGGAAGGGTACTGAGACCAAAGGACGGGGAAAGGCTCATCCTTTATCTCAGGAATCTGAACCTGCCAAAGCCTGATCAATACAATACTAGCGAGTTGATCTCTTTCTTGCAGCAGCTTATCACATACAACGGATTCTATGACGACTCGTTGGATTGGATTGGTATCGAGAAGGTGCAGGTGGTTGGGAGTATGAACCCCAGCACAACTGTTGGCCGCAATAAACTCTCCTCTCGCTTCACTTCTATTGTCAATATATGCTACATCGATTACCCGGCACAAGACCAGCTCAAGGCCATATACACAAACTATCTGGCCGCAGCAATCAAATACAACCGCACGGAGGTGAGAGATATGGTGCAGGGCGGAACGTGGTCTAAGCCCCAGGCGCATCAGCAGCTTGCTGCAACTTCTGTTGATATCTACCAGAAACTGAGGCGGAAGTTCAACACATCTGAGCAGCGCCATTACCTATTTTGCCCACGTGATCTAACCAGGTGGATTTTCAATCTTATGCGCTACGACCTCTCTGCGCAGTCACTCCTCGATGTATGGGCCTATGAAGCGCACAGACTCTTCGCGGACCGCCTCGTGGAGGAAGCCAATAAGCAGAAATTCAAAGGCCTTGTTCACAGCACTCTGCGCAACAAATGGAAGTATGAGGTAAAAATTGACGGCATGTGCTTCGCGTCTTTCGTTGCATCCGAGGCAGCTGAACCAGTCAACTCGGGAGGAGGGGACGACAAGAAGTCTCAGAATGCCCTGGGTGTTCCAAAAGAGCTTGGAAAGGAGATGACAAGGGTCTCTGTTGAGGACTTTAAAGAACTCGTCCGCGACGCCATCCGTACCTATGAGCGTGACTATAAGATGCTGAATCTGATCCTGTTTCCGCAAGTGCTCGATATCCTTGCCTTTGAAGACCGTGTCCTCTCGCAACCTGGGGGTTCGCTGCTATTGGTGGGGAGATCGGGGGTCGGGAGGCGCTCTACAATCACAGTCGTTGCGCACATTCATCATTTGGAAGTGTTTTCTCCCAGAATGTCCCGCGGCTACACAATGAAGCAGTTTAAGGCTGACATGCAAAATGTGGTTCGGAAGGCAGGAGTTGAGAACACCAAGATTCTGCTCTACCTAGAGGATTTCCAGATCACTGAAAATGTGATGCTCGAAGCTGTGAATTCTCTCCTTGCCTCGGGTGAAATTCCGGGTCTTTTCAGCTCCGCGGAGCTCGACCCGCTGCTTGCACCTTTGAAAGATGACTTTCAACGCGATGGCAACTACCGGACTGTGTATCAATTTTTTGTGGCCCGCGTGCATCGCAACGTCCGTTTGGTGCTCAGCTTCAACCCAGAGCATCCCGAGTTTGCTTCTCGCTGTGAGTCCAATCCGGCCATCTTTACAACTTGTACCGTTCTTTGGCTTGGATCATGGTCACAAAACACGATGCGCCAGGTACCTCAGCTCAAACTTTCATCGCTGTTTGAGCTTCTCGACGATGCGGAGGTCAATGTCGACCAGAAAGCTGCAAGTTCTGCCGGTCAGCAGGACGGAGTCGTGAAGCTTATTGAAGTCATCTGCAAAGGCTCCACGCCTTTAGAATTTATTGCTTTCCTCAATACGTATGAGACAATCTTACGATCGAAGCGTGCTGTGAAGCTGGAGGAAACTAAGCGGTTGAAAGCCGGGCTGGATAAACTTGTTGAAGCCAGTGAAAAGGTTGACATTATGAGCCGAGAAGCTACTGTCAAGAGGCAGCTGCTAACGAAGAAAAACGCGGAAGCGGACGACCAGCTCAAGACTATTTCTCAGCGGATGGCACTCTCAGCTACGAGGAAACAGGAAACTGACACGCTAGAAAAGGCTCTTAAGGTTGTTCTTCTAGACGAGCTATTAAGATATAGAAGTAAGTAGTGGAGGTGGATCCGTCTGATCTTGCACCATGATATTCCAACTCTCTGATGTCTAGATTACTACCACAAATTGATGACGACGACATATAGAACAAACACACATTTGCATCATTCTTGTCGGATAAACGCAGGTTGAGGAGGAAAAGCTCACAGGAGAGCGCACCAAGATCGAGGCCGAGCTCAAAGAAATTCAGCCGCTAATAGACGAGGCGAAAAAGGCCGTCAATGGCATTAATAAGAGGAATCTGAACGAGATTCGTGCCCTTCGAATACCACCTAATGCAATCCAGGATGTGATATCAGCGGTTCTGTACATTTTGGGGGAGTTTGACACAAGCTGGAACAACATGAAAAAGTTCTTGGGCAGTCCACATGTCAAAACCTCGATCATGGAGTTCGATGCTAGGAATATAACGCCGGAAATACGGGCGAAGGGTGCGTTGTCTTTAGAATTTTTGTGTGTATTTAATCTAAATAAGAAATCGGAAGTTTCTCTTACCTGACTTGACCTCGTGAATCTTCAGTGAGGGACCTCATCCGAAAGTCCGGCGATTCGTTCGAGCCCGCACGAATTCAGCGTGTGAACCAGGCTTGTGCCCCGATGGCTTCGTGGGTGAAGGCAAATCTTACCTACTCTGAAGTGCTGGACAACGTAAAACCGTTGGAGGCCAAACAGGCCGCTGCAACACAAAAACTAAAAGCAGCAGAGTCTCGCCTCGCGCGCTGCAAGCAGGAAAAACAGGACTTGGAAGATGAGGTAGGCGGATGACGATGATGATAATGAAACAAGAATGACCTCTCCCGTCATTTATTTTAGGTGAAGCGGCTAAATCAAACATTCAAGAAAACGACAGAGGAAGCACAGGTGCTCAAGATCGAGCTTAACAAAACCGAGACCATTTTGAATTCCGCACAGAGCTTGATCGGTAAATTGAGCGGTGAGAAAAGCCGCTGGCAGGGGCAGGTCAAACAATTATCAGCAGACCTCAGCGAGGTGCCATTCAATGCGCTCCTCGCGGCAGGATTCATCACGTAAGAACCAACGCAACTTACCTAGTGTAGACTTCTCTTCGGCCGTTCCATCCCTTCACAAATAACCGGTTGTTCTACATAAATGGCAGGTATCTTGGAGGTGAGGCGGAGAGTGAGCGCGAGGAAGAGCTTTCAAAGTGGATGAAACTCGCCAACATTCGCAAATTTGACCTCATAAAGTTCATGTCGAGCGAGAGCGAAATGCTCAAGTTCAAAGCAGATGGCCTCCCCGGAGATCTTCTTTCGATGCAAAACGCACTCATAATTCGCAACACATCGCAGACGCCCTTTATCATAGACCCCAACACTCAAGCAACAAAATGGCTTCAGAAGGAGCTGAAGAAGAATAGTTCGGTGGAGGTAGTCATGCAGCAAGAAGCTCGATTTGTGAACGCACTTGAGCTCGCAGTGAGATTTGGTAAAACGCTCGTTGTGCTTGAGGTCGACGCGATCGAGCCAATCCTCGTCCCGGTATCGCAATCACTTTTTACATAGAATGCTATATGTATCAGCAATGCATGCTAAAACTTTATACTGCATTGGTGCCCTGAACATCACCTCTGTTTTCATTGCATCAGGTGATTCGCAAAGATTTGACTCGGCAGGGACCGCGCTGGGTTGTCCAGGTTGGCGATAAGATACTCGACTATAACGAAAACTTCCGCTTGTTCTTGGCTACAAGATCTGCTACTGCGCACTTGAGCCCTGACATGTCGGCCTTGATTACTGAGTGTAATTTTACCATTACACGATCGGGGCTGGAAGGGCAATTGCTGGGTATCACTCTTAGCCGTGAAATGCCAGAGCTTGAGACGCGCAAGTCCGCGCTGCTCAAGGAGGAAGAAGACATGAAAATTCAGATCGCACAATTGGAGGAGTCACTGCTAAGCGAGCTCGCAAACTCAGAGGGCGACATTCTGGAGAACAAGGCCCTCATCAGCTCTCTCAACAAGACCAAAAAACAGGCGATCGTGATCGCAGAGGCTCTGCAGAAAAGCAAGCAGGTTGGCGAGGACCTTGACAACAAGCGAAACATCTACCGCCCTATCGCCAGAGCGGGCTCTCGGCTCTATTTCACGATTGCACAACTCCATGCGGTCAACCACATGTACCGCTACAGGTGCGTGCGTGTGTGTGTGTGGATGCGTGTGTGATGTAGTAGTAGTAGTAGTAGTAGTAGTAGTAGTAGTAGTACTCGTCGTCGTCGTCGTCGTCGTCAACGTTGCAGCTGCTGCAGCAGCAGATGGTCAATAGTCTACTTGTTTGATGAGGTTGGTGCATCAGTTGTTGGGCCATGCTGATCGATGGTGATTTCTTCAAATTCTCCACTTATTACTACTTTTGGAATTCTTTGCTACAGCCTTTCCGCGTTCCTGGATATCTTCCGAGTCAACTTAGCAGCCCAAAGAGAGAAGGCTGGAGATTCTAAGGATGCAGTCAAGCAGCGTATTCGTGGCCTTTGTAGAAGCCTCGTTGTCAGGTGCGAAAGGATATAGCTTCAAATTATTCTTTTTGACTTATACCGAATTAAAGATTCAGAGACACCTTCTCCCCACGTTGCCGTATGTTAACTCCCCCCCCCCCCCCCCCCCCCCTCTCTCTCTCTCTTTCTCTCTAATGAGCATCTCCTTTGATCAGGATCTTCGACTATGTAGTGCTTTCGCTGTTCAAAGAGGACCGATTGATGTTCGGGATGCATCTTACGCACTGCATGTTTCACAAGAGATTTGCTGGAGAGGAATGGGAGTTCTTCACCGGACAGGTTGTCACAACGTGAATACGACAATGGAGACGCCAAATGTTTGATTTTGAACGGTGCACATAACTGTGTGTGTGTGTGTGTGTGTGTGTGTGTGTGTGTGTGTGTGAGGGGGGGAAAGGGTGAGGGAGATTTGTTCAGCAATTACAGCAACAGCTGCTAATACAAATAGTCACTTTACAGATTGCACGAGCTTCTCCTTCATCCTCAATTTCTTCCACTTTAACAACAACTTTTGACAGTCCGTCCAGCTTGAGGCCAAAGGGCAACTCCCAGAGTGGATGTCGCAGTCACTCCCCGCTTCGACTTGCGCGCGATTCCAAGCCCTGCAGGCCTCATTCCCGTCGCTCGTTGCCACTCTCAACATCGACAACACCGAATGGGCCTCTTTCATGAAGGCCCCACGTTGTGAGACCGTCCAAGACTTTCCGAAGACCATCAAAGGTGGGCCTGGGCATATCTCAGCGTTCCAGCGGTTGCTCGTTGTTCAAGCGCTCCGACCAGACCGCGTGATAGAGGCCATGAAGATCTTCTGCTGTGGCCTCATAGGGAAGGAATACCTCGCACCGCCTCCGACAAGTGCGTACCATTGTTAATCGTCCGTCAAGAATTATATGGAATGAATCGGGAAAGAGGGCCTATTCGTTTTTCAACGTCCACTTTTTCAGCATTTATTTTTCGTTGTACTTTCGACGCGATCCATTCCTTTGTGGTGCGGCCATATGCAACTCAGTATTTTGTTCGGAAATTCCACACAGATATGGAGGATCTTAACACTCGAGCGTCAAAGACGACCCCTATACTTTTCATGACGAGCGCAGGGGCGGACCCATCTAGAGACATTGAAGAATTTGCTGTGAGTCAAGTCGGAAAAGACAAATTCAAGCAACTCGCAATGGGGTCTGGGCAGGGAGAAGTGGCTGTAAAGGTGATCATGCGAATTTTCGCAATGGAGTACTGCAACACACCAACATGTTTATACTTCCATACCACATCTTTCTACTACATGTCACCACTTTCTTCTCAACAAAGGAGCGAGGGGGGTTGTTCTGACCGTTATCTTTCTTTTGACAAAAAGCTTGTTACGGAGGCCGCGCGCACGGGTGGCATGGTCCTGCTTAAAAACTTGCACCTTGTGACAACGTGGCTCCCACACCTCGAGAAGTTGGTCAAATCCCTAAGTCAAAGCGCGCAACCGTCTTTCCGGATCTGGTTGACAACGGAGACGCACTCTAATTTCCCCCCCATTCTGCTAGAGCAGAGTCTGAAGATCTCGTTCGAAGCACCCCCTGGAATAAAGGAGAACCTTCTCAGAACCTATAGGTAATTATACACTTTAATCAAGGCGTTGTGTGCGTGGACATGTGGCCACGATCCTCGTTAAAAGGCGAATTAGCTACGACACCCAGCATTGCCCCCCTCCCCCCCCACCACCACCTCCATCACACACACCTCCTAATTCCTCAGCAACTGGTCCCCCGCTTACATCGCCAAAGGCGGTAAGCTCCGCGCGAAGCTCCTGTTCATCCTGGCTTGGTTCCACGCCATAGTGCAAGAGCGTCGTACTTACGTGCCCCAGGGATGGACGAAGTTCTACGAATTTTCCAACGCAGATCTCCGGAGTGGCTCAGATATTATCGATGAAATTGTGGCCGACAACGCGACGCCAGAGAGCGTGCCGTGGGAGACGTTGTTGGGCTTGTTTAAGACAGCGATCTATGGGGGCAGAATCGACTCAAAGCATGATCTCAAAATCCTTGATACGTATCTCAACCGCTACTTCAATAAGAACCAAGTAACGACACAGCGTTGACACACGCAATAATAAGTTGTAGTTTGTGTGGGGAAGGAAGAGAGAATTCCTAAGGAGATGTACTGAGTGATGTGCTACACAGAAGGAAAATTTAGATATTGAAAAATGTATTCTGGTGTGTATTGTGGGTCGATCGTCAACCCACCTGTTTCCTACTTAATGTTGCTACCCTTACAAGGTGTCGTCCCCCCCACGAGCCTCGCTTGCCCCAGGATGTCGTGTAATCCCTGACTCCAAGTCGCATAGGGATTATGTAGAGTTTATAAAGTCACTGTCAGCAAATGACAATCCTGCAATGTTTGGCCTTCCAAACAATATCGACGAAGGGTAAGAAGCAAATTCGTAATTACGACGTATCAGTAAACGCGCTAGGCTTCGTAGATATTGAATTTGTGTGTCGGTGTGCGCGTGTGTGTGCACGTACACAGGTTGGTTGTACAGAAGCGCACTCGTCAAGTAGCTGTTCAGCTTCGGAAGCTAGCCGTTTCAACATCACTCTCGAGCAACTTCAATAAGGCATTGTGGAGGAATCAACTCAAGGGAGTTTTCAAAGTCTGGGACACTGCCAAGCAGAATCCATTGTTGAGCCAAAAACCGCCAATGTAATTTGCCTTTTCGATGGAAATCAAGAATGAATATGATGTATCCGCACATCGCTGGATTGCAGCTTACCTTAGTTGTTGTGTCGTGTGTTCTCCTTTCTCATCAATTCATATCAGCATGGACGAGAAGGTATTGACCATGAATCCTGTGGATGGATTCGTGTATGGCGAAATGGGACGCACCTGGAAGCTCATTTCGATCTTATCGCACTCTCTTGGGGGCCTAGATTCTGTGCTCTATAAAACGGGCAGTTTGACGCCACAAATCGAGGTAGTAGGTGTTGCTCGGATCGATGGTGATCGTAATGATTGATGAACTGTGAGAAGTGGTAACAGATTGCTTGTTTTTTGTTCTCAATCCACAGAAAGATGGTGAGGATTTGTTGAAAGGCAAGGTGCCGTGGGCATGGGCCAAGAACTGGTGGGGACCAGAAGAGCCGAAGGTGTGTGTGTGTGTGTGTGTGTGTGTGTGTGTGTATGCTCCTGTGTGCTTGCATGCACGCGGACGTGCACCCGTGCAAAAAAGTAATGTAGTATATATTTTCAAGTTAATAGCAGCACATATGTTTATCCCAACCACATTCACATATTGTATCTAATGTTCAGGCGTGGATCAGAGAAGTTGTCAAGAGGAAAGTTGCTTTGCACTCCTGGATAGAGAGGTCAGTAGAGATCAAATGGGAATCAGTAGGAGGAGGAGTTGTGGGCGCCTAAGCTTGTATGAAGAACATTGAGATTGTTGAGCGTAAAACACCCTTTCGCATATATTCTCTGCCCACTCTATACAGGATAGAATCGGGGTCTTTATTCGGTGCCCCGTTGTGCCTTGCTGATCTTTTCCAGATTGAAGTTTTCTTTAATTCTTTAAGGTGGCAGGAGTATATGTGCATGTTCTTTTGAATCATGGACAAATGATAAAAACGAAAGAAAAGAAAACGAATGATTTTTCTCATATGAGAACAATGAAGATTTGGAGTGTGTGACATCCTGACGAATCCAGGGGTCTGAATAAGTTTCATCATTCTACCAAGGACAACATGTATTGTGGCTATTCCTAAGTGCTCTTTCTTTTTTTAGGCAACAGACAGCACGTGAGGCAAAGGTGCAAATTGGAAAGCTGGCACTCTTCTGTAGCCTTGATCGGGCACAAATGCCAAAATCCGCCATCCTGCAAGTTGAAATTACAGGAATCCTCATCCAGGGCAGGTCACCTGATAAGGATAAAATGAATAATAAGTTTGAATTTGTCAGAAATGGGAATGTTTCAGTCGATATGCCGTATGCATTATATTTTTTTGTTATTGCCAGTATTTGATTTGGCTGTCGTACATACTTATAGCTAGAACGCATTATATATATTGATGCTTGTAAATTGATTGATTATTATTTCATTCAGCGAAATCAAAAACGGGCAGTTAGTCCCTGTTCCAAACGCTAATCGTCCCTCACTAACGACCATGCCGAACTGTATCGTCTCATGGGTATTTCTTACATTCAACCCGTTTGTTATTCCATACTTAGCAGAGCCAGCAGATCTACGGAAACAGAGAGACGCAACACATACACACACACACACACACACACACACACACACTCCTGGAGAGAGAGAGAGAGAGAGAGAGAGAGAGAGAGAGAGAAGCGCTTGTGAGACGATGTTTCACAGAATATTTTGTGATTGATTATTTTCATGTACTCTCATAGATAACTCTATAGATTTTCTATTAGATTTTTCCTTCTGGTAAAAGACTATTTTACCACATGCATATTCACCTCAGGTTGATAAAGAAGAACTTCAGAAAGGGAATTTTAGCAATAACGTGGCATTACCAATGTATTTCATGGGCAGCAGAGAAGATTTCATATGTGAGCTTGGCGTACCTTGCGATCCAAAGTACCACGAAGTATGCGTACTTGGTGGCACAGCACTATTCATTTCTTCAATGTGAGAGAATTGTTGATAAAGCTTAGATCATACAAATTAGATGGGTGATGAGCTCTAAATGAGCACTTTGCACTCAACTCAAGCCAAAGAGATGTCGTGATTTCCAAATAAATTTCTAACAGTTAATGATTCCGATCTAGCGATGCAACTTCGACCTCATCGCATTCATGTCTAGATGTGTGGTCACCCTTATTACACGCAAGACTACTTGGTAGCTGTGCAAGCTACTAGCTATCATCGCTATAGCATGACGCGAATTAAATTCATCAACTACTTCTAGACTTTCTAGCTTTGTTGATCTCCATGCTAGCAGCTAGCATAGATGTGTGTCTATCTAGCTATAGACATGTGCAACTAAGATATGCATGGGCAACTCTAGAACTGCGACCAACAGGCACATGCCATGCTCTAGATGCTAGCATGCTAGCATGCATGTAGCAGATTTGCGCAATGTGCTAGCTTGGAATCTGGACATCTGCTAGATCTGGCGCTAGCTGGACGATGGCGCAGCGCGCATCGTGCCGTACTAGCGTACATAGTGCGTCTCGGCGGCGGCTATGTCTAGATATGTCACCGCATACATGTGTATCAGCAACTCTAAAACTAGAGAATGCAGACCGCTGTGCATGCGCACCAATGCCTCGATATGGTGAAATCTGTGGTTTTTACAGGATTTAATTAAAGCCTGAAAACTACATATGAATGATGTAACTTTCCAAGATTATGCCTTTTCAGCCTTCTTCGCCTCCTTTGACTCGTCCTTCTTTTCAGCCTTGTTCTTGGGGTCAAGAATTTCCTTAATTTTTTCTAGAGGTTGGCCCTTAATCAGGCTAGCAACTTTGGCACATCCGAGATGAAGAAGAGCTTTGATGTCCATATAGTTGGCTGCAAGGATGAGGTCGTAAAGAGCCTGTTTACTCTTTTCGGTTATTCCGTCAATGAATGGTGCATCCCATTTATCTTTGACATTCTCAGACATTTTTTTATTGCGGAGGGGCTTATCAATAATCGCAGGCTCAGTTCCCTGGTGGTGGTTCATGTATTCCACAATGGATTCAAGGGTCTCAGCCATTACACCCATAATTGGGAGATTCTTGGAATCGGAGTCGTTTTCAAGACTTGTTTTGATGACCTAAAGAGAATAGAATAAGGGATGGCCAACTTATATACTTATTTCATGAAGAGGACCTGTGATATGAATGCATATTTCTTGACCACTTGGATACTTTTGCTGTCTTTAGAAACTAAAGTGATTTTTTCATCGTCTTTCAACTCCTCGTCAAGGCCCCCAAGGTCTTCGTTTTTTGGTTTCGCGGACATGTTCACTTTTAGACTGTGATGAATCTAACCAAAAGCCACTATGGAAGAGGTGAGGAATTAGATTGTGATGTGCGAGAGTGTATCTCAACTAAGACCGAATTTCCCTCCTTTATTTTTTTGAAACAGGAATAAATGTCATGAATGTGCGGTATTATTTTTTGTCTTCACAAAGAAATATCATTCATTTTGTATGATCAACGCGATCACTTCTGGCTCCAAGTGTGATAGACCATCCAAAGGAAGTTTCAAACTCGAGAGAAATCTGAGAACTCTACAACATCTGGAGGAAACAGTGTGTTTATAGTTGAACGACAACTATCACATCTGGATTTTCTTCGAAAATGAAACCGTGCCGCAATTTCTTTCTACAGTGTTTGTGCCTGAGGCATAGAATCCGATTTTGTGCCTTGGCATAGCACACAAAGCGGGCCTAAACGTCCATGTTTTCCAAACTCCGAGAAGAAAAAGGAGAGAGAAGGCATTAATTTTGATACATACGACGATCCCCCTACATCTAATTGTTTGCTGCGACAGGGTTTCCTTCGCGCGCAAACAACTTGAAGAAAAAAAGTTCTAGATCTACTCAAGAATGGAAAATGCATGTAATTAGTCGATCTTGAAGAATGTTAGATATGGGAGGACATTAAGCTTTAACGACATAGCGATTTTCCCAGTTGGAGCACCCTGAGCTTGTATTCACGAATATTACTAAAATGTCCTATCAATTCTAAGTGCGACAATAATTTACTCGGAAAGAGAGAAGAGCATTCGCGCATCATCAACTTCGCTGCCCCCTTCCGATCGATGACGTCGATCTCTCTCTTCCTCCTAATCTTAGGAGGAGGGTTTGTCAACGATGCCGTTGCCAGCCCGGAGAAGCCAATGAGTGGAGAGATCGATAGAAGAAACAAAAGTGTCGTAACGACTCCAGTCGTCTCTCGCCCTCGAAGGCTGAGACACAATCCATTGTGGTAGTTTTTGAGAAATTTATTTCAGTCGTTGCCATAACAAACGTTGTCCCTGTATGATAGGTCAAGAGCGAAGATGAACATATCCATTGTCGTAGGTAATAAACACAGCTTTCTTGAGCCAGTTAGGTTATCGCTCCCTCAATGTATGCTTTTTATCTGCGTAAATCCTGATTCATTGTCGTAGAATATGGAAGCGAAAATCATACTGTTGTCTCCCACGACGAAGTGACCCAGTAAGAGAGAGAGAGAGAGAGAGAGAGAGAGAGAGAGAGAGAGAGAGAGAGAGAGAGAGAGAGAGAGAGAGAGAGAGAGAGAGAGAAAGGGGGGGGGGGGAGAGAGAGAGAGAGAGAGAGAGAGAGAGAGAGAGAGAGAGAGAGAGAGAGAGAGAGGAGAAAAAAATCAACCTATTTATTTGGCCAATACTGTATTACGGAAGGAACTTGTGATTTAAAATATAACTCCCTAACAATTGGGAACTC